>PVIJ01000376.1:0-54921 GCA_004024925.1 Scalopus aquaticus | reverse complement strand
TGCCTGTTCTGTTCCTCTCTTTGTCTCTGGTGAATCCTCTCACCACCCCACACCTCTGGCCTACACCCCAGCTCTTACATGCATAAATAAATAAATCTTTAAAAAAAAACCAAACAAACAAACAAAAAAAGAGGCTCCCCAGGGATGTGCACCCAACAGACTTGTTCTCCACTGATTTTGTGTGTTGTCAAAGGTTTCCTTAACTCAGATACTGGAAGGACTTTGTCCTGCAAATGAATCCTTGTGCTTTCCTCAAGTGCTTTCCTCAAGTGCTTTCCTGATTCTGAGCCTTCATTCAAGCTGTTCCTGCTGCCTTAAATGCTTTGCTAATTGTTGCTTCTCAGGAATTTATATTAGGCTCTAGAACTTAGCTCAAGTGCTATTCTTCAAGAAAACATCCTCCAACTCTCCAGATGCTGTGGGCCCCCTTGTTATACTCCTATGGAGTGCTTTCTTCTGCTACAGAGCTTTCCACAACTGCCGTTAAATAATTACATGTGCAACTTTTAGTATGAAGTCAATCTACCCCCCTGACTGCAAGCTTTATAAAACCTCTTTCTTTTCAGTTATACACGCAACACCCAACAAAGTGCTTTGCCCAAACAAAAATGCACTCATAATATTACACATATTCTTACAGCTTAAAGCACTATCTCCAATCTCTCGATTTCCCGTTTTGCCATACTTTAAGTTTGATCCTCTGGCCTTGAATGAAGTTAATACCAGGGACAAATGGACTTTGGCAAGGAAAAAAATATGACCAGAAATGTACCTCACTGGAGTTGAGAAGACCACTGGATTCCACAAAATGGGTCCAGTAAGAAATACCCACTTGCTTCTTGAACCAGTCTGATTTCTATGATAATGTTATTCCCTTTTGGTCTGATTTCAGTCTTCTGTGAGAAAAACAAAAACAAAAACAAACAAAACAAAAAAAACATGATAGTATCTTATTGAATTCCTCTTGGGAATTTCATAAGGTTATTTCCACAGCTGACAGTGACTCTGACCGTGGAGAGTGGGGGGCTGGGGAGGAGTTGGGAGGTACAGGGGATTAAAAAAAAGTGCACTATTTCACAACAGCTGAAATAATTTTCTGCCAAAGCGTGTTTTAAATTCAAAGTGTATATTTTCCTCTGTATGTACAAGACAGCTAAAAGTTTAGAGATATAATTTGACAAATGAATTTAGCACTCTAATATGCAAAAACAGAACAGATATTTTTATATACTAATGATAATAATTACTATTGACTCTAAAGTAAGCAAATCCATATTTGTTTTCAAGTTAAGTGTGTTACTTGAGAATATTCAAAAACATTTGCTAAAGGGGTGTGAACAGTGCAGACTCTCATCAAAATCCATCTGTCTGAATCTATTAACTGGCATTTCCCCAGCTGGGCATTCCTCAAGTCCTGCATAACAAAAGCTCCTTATGCACAGGGTGCAGGCTTACCTAACTTAGAGACTGGATTTATTTTATTCAGAATTAAAAATTCTAAATAGGTTTTGCCAATGTGTATCTTTATGGCCCAATGATAGTGAACATAAAACCTAAAGCTGATGGTGAACTGAAAATTAGAGTCTGAGATTCAAACACAAGGTAAACATTACAACTGTTGTTAAATTAAAAAAAAAAAATCTTCCACAACTTATTTACAAAAACATCTTGAAAATATTCTTCCATTTCCCTGAAATTTTTCAGGGGAACTGATATTTATAGTGTTTCCTCACCTTCAAGTCCCCTCATTGACTTCATTGTTTTCTATACTTTACTCAAGGTTATGAAGGCAGATATATGTGGTTTTGTAGTTTGTGTTTTCAAGAGATTAAGATATTTGTAGTACCTAAATTAAAAAAAAAATCCAACTCTACTATTATTATTTTTTAAAGATTTATTTATTTATACATACAAGCTGGGGTACAGATAGGAGGTGTGGGGGCGGCGAGAGGGTTCACCAGAGACAGAGTGGGGAGCAGAACAGGCAGATCAGAAATACACTGCTGAGGGGAGCAGCGGGTGAGGCAGGAGAGGTCTGCCGCACCATGTGGGATTCTCCCCGGCCAGGCGTCAAACTCGCATCGCCGCTGCCGACAGCTCCACAGAGCAGCGCTTAACCGCTGCGCCACCAGGGAGGCCCCAACTCTACTATTATTATTTAAGAAGGTTGTGTTTGTCTTTTGAGTACACTGAAGGTAGTAATAAGTACTTAGATTGGTCATCTTGTATAGATCTTCTATACCCATGTAAAGTTGATGCTTAAAATCTCTGAAAACAGATGCTATTGTCTTCCTTCTATGCAATGAATGCCATTCCTACCATTCAAGGTAGCTAGTTGCCACTATTACTTTTCTTTTGTGTATATTCATTAAGACTATATATGGTTTATCAACCATGTATTTTCTCTTTTTAGGAAGTAAACTTGAAAGGCTTCTGAAAGGTGTCACTAATATTCTTGAGTATCAAAGGCCAGTTGGCATTCTCACTGAAAACCTCATGGGCACAAATGTGCTCTTAATGCAACCAACACTACTTCCTACTGATGTTGAATACATGACGATTTAACTCAACTCTAAGTCTAGCCTTCACACAACCCCCAAATAACTGTCACATTAAGCCTCAATGGCTCTAGAAGAAAATAAGATGAAGGGCTTCTCAAACACTTTACTTGTTGCAATCAACCAACAGTTTGGCCCACAGATACCTCTCAATTAATCTATACAGAGAGAAGAAAGAAAATTAAAAAAAAAAATTCGGCATTCGTATAAAATGTTGGTGTAATCTAGGATTTGGGATCCCTTTCTTTCATAGAACTTCTTTATGAGGGGGACTTTAAAGAATGTCTATTTTAATCTCCTTCTCTTGCCCATCCCATTATATTGGCTGGATCAAATGACACAAATGTTTCATGCCTGAAAGACAGGAAAAGAATAGAAAAAAAGAGTCCCCAAATTACACACACTGCCTCCTGAACTTTCTGACATAACTTATGAACATTAGAAATTTATTGCCAGTCTGATGAAGCCCAACATTGTCTCCGTTACAGACAGCAGAAAATTAAGGCTGGAAGAATATATCATTTATTAAACTCATGAAAAGTACAAAGATTTACCCCCTTCTTCCTCCAAAAACACAAGCACTGCATTTGAATGGAGTTAAATATAAGAGCTTCCTTTCAGAACAACTGTAAAAATCACAGGATGTATAAAATCATTTTAAATAGGTAAAACAAATAAACAGGAAATCCCCTACATTCCCACCTGGCATTAGCTGCTCTTTATGCTGGGAGAGTCCTAAAGAGAATTCCAAAGCAGACTTTCTGTGAGAACCTTCTTTATGCACCTAAACACTGTTTTTTTGTAGTTTTACAAAGAGACCATCAAGATAAGAAGCTAAATTTGAAATGTAATTTCATTTTACTGTGTTTAATTAAGTAATGTAACCAGACACAATACCCTATGAACTGATCTCCAAGGAACTATTGTCTTTAGTTTTCTTCCTGTACTCAGAGATGGGGGTGGGAGGGAGGAAACCACATTTAGAGCATCTGCTATGTGATTAAGGAGGTGGTCCCACCTCTCAACAGCTTCATAATTCCCTGGAAGGTGGTTTAAAAATGCAGGTTCCTAAACCCCTCTTCTAATGAGTGGATCCTAGATTATGCCCATTGAAAAGCAACCTCAGATAATTCTTTTGTACTCAAACTTGAAAATCAATAAAATGACTTTAAATGCTTTCACATAGGTTACCTTATTTATTAATTTAAGAATGTATCTCACATCAGTTCTGGTAGATCATTAACACTCAAGTGGTGATGTTTATGATTTAGTTTGTATGTAGTTCTCCATGAAAGCAGAAGGAATTGTGCTACTGTTCCACATGGACATTTCATGATTGAACACACGAGGGAAGCAAATGATTGAGCGCATGAAGGGAAGACAGACAGCCACTGCCAGGAGATGTTGCTTAAGTTCCTAAAGCTCTCTATTTTGGTTGTAGTGCAAGAAAAATGAGTTTGTACTGACTTGCTAGGGTTGTTTTAAGAATTAAATACAATTTAATTGGGTGTGTAATACATGGTTAACACTCAAAAAGTTGTAGCTATAATAATTTTCTTTAAAAAATAATGACGCTCCTAAGACACAATTGTATATTCATCCAAAAATAGTGCTCATTCTTAGAATGCCATCTTAGAAATGTGATTATAAAGCAATGTACTATTTAAAACTACCTATAACGGTCAAACATATGCTGTTTTCATTAAGAAAATTGTCTTGGATAACCACATTTGTTTTTTTTTAAATGCTAGTCTGTTCAAAATATATTTCTAATGTCCTTTTGAGTACACAGGAGATGTACGTAGTAATTATCTTAGGTGGTTTTTTTTTAAATCTTATAGTCACTGTGTTATCTTTATAGTCAATGTGTCATTTTTAGAATTTTAAATAAACAAAATTGTAAAAGAAGGGGAAACCTGTCATTTCAAATACATATAAATAGTACTAGTGCATAGTTTTTTGCATTTCGAGAATGGACTTGCTCCTTCAAATAGTTAAGAGTTTCAGGATCAAATCTAGTAAAAAGAATGTTCCTGGTGTCCTTTGGGGACCCAAACTGAAACCCAATCAAAGAGGAGTGAGATTCAATTTCTTTTATGGTTCATAAGCTGGAAATTCTGGAGAAGAACTACAAGGGTTGTTGACATAAGGAAGTTAGCCACTAATGACAATATCATCTGGATGTAAATATTTTAGTACATTTTTCAAAATCCGTCTTACTTTTATTCAATCATTCTAAAACATCATTTTCTTTTTTTTTAGACTGTTTCTCCATAGGCTTTCTTAAGTTACATATTTAACTAAATCTGTTAAAATGATTTTTCCTAGTGTAAAGAATGTACCTGTGGACTCTACATTAAGTAGTAGCCAGGTATGAGAGATGATAGAGAATGTGACATGGCAACATACAGCTCCCTCTAAACCAATGTGTACAGAATACTGAGGACTCCTGAGACAGGCCATCTGGTTCTAATATTTGCTTTAGAATATGCCTCTGTTTTCTGAACCCAGCCAAGAATCACAAAACATTTTAGAACCTAAATGTCTTCATTATAATATGAGGATGTTAATAATACTGACCCTACAGGTCATTAGAATAACATTAAATAATGCATGTAAAGTGCTTAGCACAGTCTCTGGCATATGGTAAAGACTTAAAGCTTTTGTCAGTTTTGTGAGGATTTCTATCTTGGGGAGTAATAATTTCAGCCAGAGAGGGAAATTCCCTAATCTTTGGAAAGGTGCATCAAGAAAGGGTTAAGTGAAATGAAGTGAAGGTCTAGACAGAAACCTCTTTTTAACCAACCTCATTAATTTAGCTAACAATTTCCTTGAGGTCATAAGTATGGTATTAGTAATTCCCGCATTCCAAATTGGGCACTCAGCTCAAAACAAGATTTTGAAGGGTACCAGTATGTTATCAGTGGAGGTAGGAATCAAATTCAGCATTGTTTTCAGTTGGGTTCTCTAACAGTTCACTGCCTTTCATATGCAGATGATTCGTTATGCAATGATTTAATTCAATGCTTTTCATAAAGAATGCCACAGAAGGCCTGCTTCATGTGTGTTACTTTGTTGTTGCCCTGGTGACATCTGAAGAGCCCTCGGGCAACCACAGATAATAGCTGAGGTTCCAGACAGTAACTCCATGTGAACAAAAAGGGTAAGTGTTACAACACAGCTGTTTCATGAAGATTCTCAAGTTGTGCATCATGAATTAAGTACTTTTCTTTTGGCTTTTTCCCCTTATCTCTAGTCAGTGTGATGGGTAAATAAATCCAGCTTTCCATGAGGGACTGACTTGATCATCATCAAGAACTCAATAACTTTTAAAGAAATTGTAAAACCTTCTTAGCCATTGATCAAAAAGCCTTCTGCATATATACTAAAATATGAGAAAACTAAAGTTTTCTTATGAGATGTCATTAATAATTTTAAGCTCCTTGAAAGAAGGGATATTATCTTATTTTTGTGTTCCCAGTACCTTGTATGCAAGCTTGCTTAAATCAGGTCATCAATAAATATTTTGCTTTTGAGATCCATTTCAGATCCCTTTTCAAGAGCGTTCTGTTAGGACACTACCACCCAAAGCTCTCTGAAAAACTGATCAAGAAATCATATTAGTTTTATTGTGGAAATCATCGACTACCAAATCTCTGTAATAAACCACAAGCACACTGGACACTTACTTTAAATTTCAACTCACAAACCCAAGCAACTAGCTTGGAGTGCAGAAGCCTAAAGGATCAAGGTTAGAAACTGGGAATTTATGGAAACTCATGGAAGCTCTACTAAGTGAAGAAAAGTCATCTTAGAAAGCCACAGAAGACCTCGGCTTCTTTGCAACAGTCATGAGAAAGGAAGAGTTACAGAGCAAGGTAAATTAGAAAGGATGGATATAAAAATAAACAGGGGCTTGTGATACTTATATCAAACACTGGTGGATAAAGAAGTCCTAGAGTTAGAAAAGCATTTACAGGTGATCTGATATGGCATTAGAAGTCAAGGAGGAGATTCGTCATCTTGTTTCTGCCCACCACTGCATCTTTTCTTTGCTTGCTGTCCTTGATGGCAGAACCCAGAAATATTGAGTAATTACTCATGCTGCATCATGTCTCTCTATTTCTATGCATATACTTGCTCTTCCTTTCCTTAGAGTATAAATTTTCTCCTTTAAGTCATCTTTAACTGGGGTCATCTCCTCGCCGAAGTCAGTGAAGTTTATAACTCTACCTGATTTACCTCTACACGTTGTGCATTCTATTTACTGTCCTTATCCCTAAGCCCTTGAGGGTAAAAATTAGTCTCCTTTTCATCTCTTTATTTTCAGTGCACAGGATAGCAGGCTATCTGGAACATGTATTTAATAATTGTTTTTGAAAGACTGGGTGCATCTAGTTGCTTCTTTCATTTGTGTAAAAGAACTAAGGGCCATAAAACAAAGTGCTAAAGTTATTCTCTCCATCTTTTTAATGAGTCGGTGGGCCCTTTTGTGACTAGCAAGTAAATATATTGTTTTTAATCACTGAGACATGAACTAAACTTGATGTTTCAAAGAGGGCTCTAAAAAGTTTCTCTGCTTCTACTTTTGGCCTTCTACCAATCATCAACCAGGTACCTGTTCACTGCAAATCACAGCGTAGATCATATTGGGGCTTCTTGCCAAGTCATTAGAGGGGAATTGATATCTATGGACTCCTTTCTCACCATTCTTCTCCAGGATCACTATACTCTAAGCCCCACTGCTTCTTTGTCTCTAGTCAAACACATTTTGTGCTACTACTTCAGGGCTCTTGCACATCCTATTTCTTCTACCTAGAACACTCTTTCCCCAAGATCTATGAATCGTTCTGCTTAGTGCCACTCCCAAAGAGTCCCTGACATCTCTGATCATCCAATCCAGAACAGCATTCCCTTTCATTTTCTATCTCCTTCACATGTTTTTCTTTATCATGCATTATTTGAAAGACATACTCTGTATTTGGTTATTATCTGTCTCCCACATTCATACGGAAGCCCAAAGAAGGCATTTATTTTGTCTAGCCTTCTCACTCCTGAATCCCCATCAGCTGGAACAGTGTTTGGCATAACAGATACTAATTATTTGTTAAATAAGTGAATGAAACCTTGGGGTCTCCATGAGAAAAAGTTAGCTCTATAATTAATTTTAGAAAAGACCAAAAGGAAACATTTCCACCTTAAGTAGACAAAATAATCAATATTTAAAATTAATCTCTGCTATTTCCATTTTCCCCACCCTGTGGTTATCACCGTAATATGTGATAACAATAGCAGAGTTCATTTCTTTTACTTATAGAATGAAAATTTCCAACTGCAACTTGGAAGGAGGTTGAAGGACAGGGGAAAGGTTATCTTGCTCAAGCCCACAAAGCTGAGCAGTGCAAAACCCCTAGGAGTGGAATCATCTCAGGCAGGCAGGGTTGGGGTCATCAGAGGTGAACTCAGCACTTAGGACAGAGCAGTGAGATTCCTTTAATGTCTTTCAGGAGCTCAGGCAGTGAGTCATGCTGCCAACATACACTTAGAAAAACATTTCATTGGAATGGTGTTGCTCTTGAAGGTAAGGCATCGTCTTTTCCCTCAAGAAGACTTTACTCTAGACTGTCAGAAATGAACGTTTGATTATGAATGGGTGGCCACATATGAATTAACCCGTAAAGCAAAAATTACTTGGTGCAGCTTAAAATTAGGCCCTAATCACAAATTTATGACTATTGAGGTATGTGACCTAAAACAAAGTAACAGAATCTAAGATTCAATGAGCCCTTGTGCTAAAGATTTCTATATAGTCTCACATTCATGGTTTTTTGAGGTAAAAGAAAAAGGGTTAGAATGTGGCTGGGATTTCCTCCTAGTATTAAAAAATTGGAACAAATAAGCATCATGAACTTATTAATATATCTATCAATAGCAGTCCAATTTTTTGATCTTGCTAGGAAGTGATTCACAATAGAAGTGAGAAAAATATCATTCATTTCTTTACAACTAGATTATTTTACTATGCGGATCATGTAGTAAGAGGTAAAAGATTTTTTTCTCCAATTTAAGACAAAGCTTCTCTATTACATAGTAGGAAAGAAATCTTGCTGGTGAAAAGAACCAGACTGAAACATTCAGCAAAATGAGTGGAAAAGTAGGAACTAGAAGCCTGATGAGGCCCCACGGTGCATTCTACTAGATGTGTTGTTGCAACTAAATTTCTTCTTCACCTATGCCATCTGCAAACTGGGGATGCCAGTCATGACCTCAGCATCTTGGAGTGATGGTTCACGGCATGTGGAAAAAACATTAAATCAGAGGCCTCACACACAGCAGGCTCTCGCAGTCCTCACACCCTCCCACTCGCCCAGCGACCCTCAGATACGGACGACAGACCAGGGAGACCACTGCCAAGGAGTGGCACTGACAACAAAAGCATGAAGGACTTGAACCAGTTTTTGAAAACACATAGTATCTTGCGGGAAGGCAGCCTAGCAGTGGAAGACTTTGCATGGCATGTGGCAGAGGGACTGAAAGAGCCATTTGCAGTTGCTGGTGGGAGGGAAGTGCCAGGCAACAAAGGCAAAATCATCTAGAAGGCTTGTTAAAAATACACATCCCAGTAACTCCCATAATCCCTCCATTCTCTGCTCCTTAGGATGACTTGGATTCAATGCCCAATGGAGTAAAGAGTGTAGGAAATCTATATTTTAAAAAGTTTTTCTGTTGATTCAGTCAGATTTGGGATCATGGGTTTAGTTATCAGTAACTAACATGTTACAGAGCAAAGCCCACATTGGGGTTGGGGAGCAGGAAAATAACCAGAAGAGTAGGCCCTGGAGTAGGAGCCTGGATTCAAATTCCCCTCCACCCTCATGTCCATGGGCTCTTGGGTAGTCACTCCCTCTTCATTATACTCATTTGTGTTATTAATGTAATAGAGATCATAATATTAATCTCAACATCAAAGGACTTTGTGAGAACCTATTGATTTTAAGTCACTGTTATATTACCTTAATGGAAAAACACTTAACTATAAGTAATTACACAAATATTTAGAATCATCAGGAATCATCATTATGATCAGGAGGGTCTTGGGATGTCAGGATGCCACAGTTAACTCCCATTTATTATACCCTGTGGTAACCTTGAGGCAAGAATGAGGTAGAGTTCTCAAAATGGTTCCATATTATTGCTGTGACCCCCTTGAACAGTTAGTTAGCCCTTCCTAAGAGCTAGGCTGGTTCATTAGGCCTCACAAATCTTGTTAAGTCATAGATATTGTGCCTGTCTCACAAAACTACATAGCTACCACTACTAGGTACATGCCTCAAACTAGTGACTTACCTTCTCTACGCCTTGGTTTCTTCATCCAGATAGTAGGGATAGTAACAGTGCCCAGGGTCACCATGTAAAAATGTGTAAGCTGTGCCCTACATAGATCAAGAAGCCACAGGGGGACAATGGAGGTGCAGATTCAGATTCAGCCCAGGCTACGCTCACCTAACCACATGTCCATAGAACTACATTTTCTTAGAGGAAGCATTGTTGGCTAAGCTCTGTTGATTCCTGACTCATGAGCTCAGAAAGGAAACCTTTATCTAAATCACAGTAAGCTGCTATATGTGCTAACAGAGATACCTACCCCAAAGCCCAGGCATCAAATGAGAAAATGCAGGATATTATTAACACAAGGTCTGGCATAGAATAAGGTCCAATGCAAAGTAGCTGTTAATATTATAATTACAGTGATTAACGTATTTACTCAACAAACAATCATTGTGCACCTAGCTATGATGTTATTTCTCAAGTATTATGCTAAGGCAATTGAACTCTACAATAATAAGATATTATTATTTCCATGGAGGAACTTAAAAACTAGGGAAAATTACAGCTATAGGAATAAATCATTATATTCAAATATTGATACAGAAGACCTTTCCCAGAGTAATACCAATAGCTTGAATTTTTGAATACTTATGATTGTGCTATCAAGGTTTAATTTACTCCTATGGCTCTCTTATCTGGAATGCAAAACTTGTTAGGGCCATTTGATAAAGTTATTAACAACTTACAGGATAGACTTAGCAAGTTATTGTCACTTGATTCCCTTTATGGGTCACCACCTTGGTGCCACGGCACTGCTGCCAGGCAGGTCTACTTTTATAACAACATGGCTTAGAATAAGCTGATGAGGGACAAAATCTGCCTTCTTTTTGTCATTATTCATAACAATGCAAATACATTCTTCTTTGAAGTAGCCTAGGAACAAATGGAAATTCATGCACATTTTAAAAAATTCAATTGCCCAAAAATACTTTGCATTGAATAATGAGCTTAACTTTCAAGCAAAGGAACAAATATCCCTTTTTTTCCTTATCATTTAAATAGGGAGTTCTAAAATAAAAATCAAACAGAAAAAAAATTAATACACGAGGAAGTCTGTGTTTAGCTTCTGTTAGCAAAGGAGAATTTAATCTATGTAACTTTATGAGACTAACCCCCAGTTAGCTTTAGTGTTCTTCCCAGAGACAGATGGACATAATAACAAAATAAAATGTTGGCAGGTAAGTGTTGGAAATCCCTGGTGATAAATGATAGGCTTTATTACTACCTCACCTAATTTCCTTTTCTGACTTTGTAGCCTTAAGGTGGAACCTACACGGGGAAATAGTTTTAATGCTTTTTTAAATAAGTGGTTTAATGAATTACTCTACCATGGGTATTGTAGATATATTTTTTAATTAAGAAACAGCTTAATTAGTAGGTTTTCAAAACAAGGATATGAAAATCCAGCATATTCTGAGAGTTAGAATTTGTCCTAAACTCAAAGGTACTAGTACCTAAGGTGCTACAATAGCCTAAAATAATAATTAAAATATTTTCTTCAACATATGATAATGAAAATAAAATCATTCAATCTGAGAGTAATGTTACTCGGAATAATGTTATCACCTTATTTCCTATGATGTTATCAGAATCAATAAATGATACAACAAAATGAATTCTTTGGAGTTCACCTTTCCCAAGAGCAAGGAGCACTGAGCACACAACTGTATGCCATAGATGCTCAAGGAGAGGCATCCAAGATCCCTTCCAGATCTGATATCCCGATATTTACACATCACTTTTATCTTACTCACATAACACCAAATTACAAGTGAAGGTGAACTCAAACATCAAGGAATGACACCACAAGACACTGGGTGTCCCTGAATGCAGGGCCAGCTATATTGTTTGCTGGGTCTAGTACAAAATGAAAATATGGGCCCTCCATTCAACAATTAATAATTTCAAAATGGTAATAGCAGAGGATTAAACCCAGTTCGGGGTTCTTCTGAGCATGGGGCTCTGACTCAATGTGTGTGCGGTACAAGAACTGTTGAGATTCTACAAGCATTTGCAGGCCCTGGATCCCTAGTTGCTCCCCCTCTTGTTCCTTCTCCAATTCTGGTAGATAAAGTTCCAATAACAAAAGGTACCAGCTTTGAACTGCTGCTATTCATAGAGGCTACGTAACTAAAGTAGCATGGGGAATGACAATGATAGGTATTCTGGGATACACTTCTGGGGTTCTGCCCTCTAAGGTACCAGAAGACTTAGGGCATTAAGTTTCTTTTAAACTTATGGTCAAATTTTATAGACATATTTATTTTAGAAGGTAAAGGGGCCTTCGAGATTATCTAGTCCAATTTCTCTTATTTTAATTAGGTGTCCATCAAATTCCTTTAGGCTAAGGGCATGGGAATGAATTCTTAGTTGCACAGCACTAAAACTGATGGTGATTTTGATGAACAAACCACAACTGATGATCTTCCCAAAATACAAAAGTTATTGGAATGAATAATTCATTCTGTAACACTAATGGATTTGCACATGATGTTGCCAACCATGCTAACAACATGTGCTATTTACTGTACTATTCCAGTTATAGCAAAGAAAATAAGGTTAATGTTGCCTTCATACTTGGAAATTCCAGAACATGGGATCTACAAGGGGTTCATAATGAGCGACAAGGCAGAAGAGTCCAGGTGTAAAGGGGGTAGGTGGTTTAAGGATTTAGTGGAAAACATCGCCCTTGCCAGGAAATAATTATATGTCTACTGCCATTCTCTCTCCATACACACACACACACACACACACACACATGCACACACACAAATACACACACAGAAAGAGAGAGAGAGGTAGACAGACAGATAAAGATAATACAGATACATGTATGCATTTTTAAAATAACCCCATAGTTTTCTTAGGGGCCAGTCACCATGTTAAATGCTTTGAAAACATTAACTCATTTACATAAAAAACTCTGTAAGGTAAGTACTATGCTTGTCCTCATTTTTAAAAATAAACTGAGGAACATTGAGATTACTTATCTTGCTCAGAGCCCACTGTTTAGGTGGTAGAGGCAGGATTCAAACCCCTATAAGCCTTGGCTCCAGCAGCTGCTGTTAACCACTAATCATGATGCTGTGCCAGTAATCTTCCATCATGCCCAAACACCACTAACCCCACCCTCCACTACATAGTTGTATACACCAAAAATTAAATGAACGCATTTACGACACTGGGCAATCTATGTTACTAGCACCGTAGCCATAGCTGTGGCAAATATTTATATCAACATTGTGACTGAAGTGATGCTAATTTCACAGGTGTTAACCACCACCACAAAGTTGTGATTTTATACAGATGAAATCTCAAATAATGTCAACCCCTTTTCCACTATGCTAGTGCTACTTTAAAGGGTTAAGAGTGTACTTTTTCATTTGCCCTTATTGCTTTGAATTTGATTTAAGAGATGGAAATGAAATAGCACAAAGCTTCTTTCTTTCTAGAAAGAATAAAATGGCCTATGGAATAATAGTTGGAATATGTAAAAACTTCTTTTGCTTTATTTTCATTCTAATAACTGTTCCTCTCTTATGTCTGTTGATTCGAAGTCTTTTCTTAGAATTAAAATAAAAATTTAATTCATTTCAAACACAATGGGGACAACTCTTTGTTGCTAAGAAAAATGCAATCCTCATTGCTTTTGAAGACTTCCATGATGAACGTACTTTAGCATTAGGCTTCTACCTTACCATCCTCGTAATGTCTTCTGACAATCTGTACATTCCCATGTAGTAGTAAATTAGCTTACCATACGGTTATGCTTTCTAGTAATTCAAGTAGTTGTACTTTTAGGTCATTACTCTAATGATAAATATAAAATTTTAGTGGAAAATACTTTCAAAGATTCTTTAAAGAAACTGGAAATTTTCTTGCACTTTCCAGATGGAAAGAGGATAAGAAGCAGTAATTTTAAAATTTTCCAGTTTAATGTCATTGTTCTAGCATGCATTAATTTTCATGGGCTTATACAATAATCTCTATCATTCATTTAATGTTATATAATATTAAGAAAGATGGGATATATAACATAGTATGTCATGATGAAATAAATATGCTCTATTACACAAAATAACAGAACCGTAAGATTTGGAAATTTTTATTTCAGATAAAATATTACATTTCTGAAAAATTTATCTGACCATATTTTAAATAAAATATACTAAGGAAATATTGTGCCTTAGAATGTAAAATGGCTTGACACAGCATATTTGTAAATACAATATTGTGCAGTCTTGGTACATTCTATACTGTCCTTTTGCAGTTTCTGGAAGCTTGCTCTATTTCTGGTTAAATAGGTGAGTAAAGTGATTTGAGCAACATAATAAAATTTGTGTGCCTTGCCAGGATAAAACCACAGCACTGGATTAATATCCTGCACTACAGTCCAAACATGCTTTGACAAGGATGCTTTTTCATAGCTCAATAAATACATATTGACTAACTACAAAAATGTCTATCCTTCACCTCATCTGTTTTAAGACTAAACTTCAAGGATTCTTTAAAATACCCAGGAATGTTGTGACACTTTTCAGACCACCTTGTTTTTATTTTGGCAATAACACTCTTCTGCAAAATTTTATGACACAATAGAAATATACTGTTAACATGCCCAAGAAACTATAAGGACTCTAAGCAAATTTTTCTTCATAAGTTCAACATAAGATTTTAAAAACACAAAGGAGGAATATATGTTAGTTTCATCAGAAACATGCTCCGTGTCTAAATGATCAAGTTGGTGACTCACAAAAATTGTATCAAAGGATCTCTTCAACCATTTCCAACAAGAGGGGCTTATATCTCTTATGTAGAATAACCACCAGCATCAATAAACATGGCCCTTTGTGCCAATTTCAGGAAGAAATTGTATTACCTCTCTGGGTTACTGCAGACAGTTTAGACTAGGTTTAAGTTACACTCCTTACAAACACAAAAATACCAGACATTTGTCTTCCATTTTTTTCTGAAAAATATCCCTTCAATTAATGTTATTATGGAAAAACCATAACTGAGTAAATGGATGCAATACTGAAAAAGTCAATATACAGAATCTTTCTTGCAAGTTAATCTTTGTTTGATTAGACTATTCCTGGATACTATGACACTGGAAATGTCATCTTTCCAATATAATGATCTTACCACACTATATGGGGCCAACAAGTTATAGTAACAATAAAAATATTCCAGCTAATACCATTTTTATGTAATTAACTGTATTTTCATTTTTTATAGATGGAGCAATCTTGAGATGTCTTCCCTTCAAATGTTACTTACAATTTTTAATTTTTACTTTGTAATATAATTTCGAATTTGAAATGATTTATTTTACTAGTGAAACATTTTTTCATCAGTCTTTTCTATCATCAATAGTTGTTAGACTACATACATTAAGTCTGTCACAAAAGATTATTCAATATAGCACTACTATTGATCTGCAACAAGAAAGTTGATTTAGGGACAGCGTTGTTATATATTCTAATTCTCCAGAAATTTAGCATGCACAGGGCCTCCCTGGTGGCGCAACGGGTTAAGTCTCAGCCTATGAAGCTATTCGCAGCCACTGCAGCATGAGTTCGATACCTGGCCAGGGAGAGTCCCACATGGTGCAGCAGACCTCTCCTGTCTCACCTGCTGCTCCCCTCAGCAGTGTATTTCAGTCAACCCACCTGTTCTGCTCCCCACTCTGTCTGGTGAATCCTCTACCCCCCTCCCCTGCCCCCACAGCTCTGGCCTACACCCCAGTTCTTGTATGCATAAATAAATAAATCTTTTTTTAAAATTTAGCATGCATATACACATGCATAGGTCACATTCAAACACTGTGCTCTAAATAAAGGATGCCCTACTAGTTGGTCCTTGACATCTCTCTCTTATCTATTCTCTTCCTAAGTAGCTCCACCCAGTCTTAAAGCTATATTTTATCCTAATCATGTATCAATAACTCTTAGATTTATATCTTTCTTTGACTTTTCTCCCAAAACTATACTTGTGTCTCTAATTCTTTAACTTGATTTTTGGAGGTCTAATAGGCATGGTTGACCTAATTTGGCCAAAGGTTAATTCCTTACTCCCACTTACTACTACCACCACAATTTTTCATTTATGCGCCAGGCATAAAGGCCTTTTCCTGCCCCTGTAAAATGACAAGCTCATTCCAACCTCACTTTAACAAAACTTTTCCTAAGGCTTTAGACTATGACATTGTTCTAGACATAGACTTCTGTGAGTTATCACATTGTAGGTCAGTGGTTCTCAACCAGGACTGCACTGAGAATGCATTGGAATCACCTGCTGAGTGTTAAAGAATACTGAGTTCTAAGCCCCATCTGAAGTGAACCAGAGTCTCTGGGAGGCAACCAGGACATTCATATTTCTGAAAGGTTGTAGGTGATTCTATGTGTAGTTTAAGGTTGAGATATAAATTATATAAATGATATGCTCTCCTTTTCTGATTTTAATTGCTTATATTTGACTTGGATTTTTTTTTATTATTGTGCACATAAATCACATCTAAATATACTGACCTTTAAAGAGATGTTTAAAAAAACCCAAATCTGACAAGAGGATAATGGCCTGTTCTTTAAAGATCATAAAAAGAAAGGGCACTGATATAAAGCACATGAAAAGGATTAACAAGAATCATCCTATACTTTTTGATATCACAGAACACATTTAAATTTTAATAAGGAACTCTTTTTATGGCCCATATTCTAGTCTTCATCTCACTGGGCATTAGAGTCCCAATCTCATGTTTACATCACATCACAGGATGCTAGCACTGACTCTGAGAATGAATGAACCTGTTTTAACATGACAGGAGCTCACTAAAATTTGGTGGAATTAGTGTTTCTAATGAAACTCAAACTTTTCAGAGTTTTAAGTTAGTTTATTCTTGGCAGCAATATAGCTTCCTGTGTCTAAAAGAAATGATTTAAAATGAGACTATAAAAGAGATCAAAAGACTTGGACATCAATTAGTTCACAAGCTACCTAAATATTGTTATGTGAGTAAAAAGGAATCAAACATATGGATTAAATTTCCATTAAAATAGAGTAGGGTTTTAAAATAAAGGCGCGGAAAGCTTTAGAAAACTCATTTGGATTTTCTCAGACCTTAACATTGAAAAGTAGTTCAAACTGCTTATGAGCACCAAAAGTTAAAGGGTATGCTTCTGTCTAGTGCATTTAATGATGCTATAAAAGTTAACAATTGTCACCCACCAATGGTGACTGATTAGAGAACTTGGGAAGCCAAAGAAACTGTCACTCATGTTGAAGAAACCTGCTATGCATTTGGACTTTATGACAGTATCTCATTCTAGCACCCGTTAGCTTCTCTGTAGTTATGGAGTGGTTGTGGCCAGGGCCCACCACATAGGGACCCACAGCATGCTAGATGAATGAGCTGTTTCAAATCTCTATAAACGCATATAGCTCATTAGTGCACTAATGAGCCCATCAGAATAACTAGGCAATAAGCTATTTTAGTTACATCTGTTTATCCTTGTCATGCTAGGGGAAAGATAGGGCAATTTTTCCCGTTAGTTTTGCTATCCTTTTTCAAACAAGCTGCAACTGACAAGCCACAGAAAAAGGATTTGAGATCATACGTATCCAAAAAGTCTGTGAAGGAGGCAGTGTGTTTAATAGAAAATGGAGACAGATGACCTTTGACTTCTGACAACCTGAATAAGACTCTTGCTTTGAACACTGACTAATTTTATCATCTTGGGAATAAACAACAATTACCACCATTATTTTGATAATCAATGTTGAGATGACAAGTGAGAGAAACTCTAGCTGACCCTCAAAGGGATTAAAATCTTGGGAAATTTAGTAAGCATTGTCAAAAATGCCAATTTGATGAAAATTTGGCAACTGCTACAGAATTGGAAAGTCAGAAAATAATTTCCAATATCAATTCTTCTTTAACAATAATTACTTTTATATCTTTGTTTGAAATGAATATATTTGAGTATCACTCACATTTTACATTGGTTTAAGTATTTGTGTCACTGTGACATGTGTTAAAAAATGATTTTTCCAATTATTTACAATCCTCGTCTCCTTAAATGTGGTCCAAGCACAGAAATCCATAGCCTTTAATACCTCTAAACAGTTCTATCTCTTATCTTTCTGTTTCACTGACAAACCAGTCTTTCATGAAGTAAAGGTGAGTTAGAATAAGGATTTCCTTCCTTGGGATCTCAAAAACCAAAAGGGACAATCAAATGCCTCCATAATGCTCTAGACAACAAACATATTTTTGTTATTTAGAAAAACCACAAAACCAAAAACCCTTTGAACACTCTTCTATTGACTAAGTGTAATAAGAAGAGAAGAAGAGCATTTTAGAGAAATTAAAGTGCCAGCACAAAACTTTTGTCTCATAGAAAAAACTAAGAATTAAAAAAAAAACCCATACAAAGTTTTATATCATCCATTGGCAGACAGATTCTTTCGGAGGGTATATTCATATAGTTGGTTATTCTGATACTGCAAACTGAACCACATAAAGAACACTTTTACAATTGAAGAACACTTTCACCTAGAATTGATGCCAACACGAATAACTTAAGTATTTCAGTGTCTCATAGCCAAAGTTCCATATTTTAGCTACCTTAGCAAGAAAACCCAAGAAAATCAATTTGCATCTAAAAACCCCTTCATGAAGTTGGCTTGGTTTTGTGGCAAGCATCCCAGCTTGCTTAGAGAAGCTGAAGTTGAAGTCTGCCTCACAGAGGATTGTTTGGTCCCAGCTGAATGACCTGCTGGCATTTACTCTTAGCAAAGTGGTAAGCAGATTATGGGTAAGTACATATTAATATTCTGATTGAACATTTTAAAACTTCATACTGCTATATTTAAAAATAATTGTGCTACTCTGGGATAACTCTTATACTACACTACTTAGAGTCTTCATTTCTACATAATAATGATCCTAAAATCTCTACATGGCTTAAGTCCCAATAACAAAACTTTCTCTCCACCTTAATTGAAGTGCAGTATCTAAAATTTACATGAATAAATGACTTTCCTGTACTATCTTAATGGCTTTAAGTTTTTATATTATACAGTCTTCCTTCCCAGATCTTTTGAAAAAGACAGAGCTGCAGTCATCTTTGGCCTCTGCTTCTATAAAAACCCAGCACAGCCTTGGCAGCCCTCCTGGAAAGACTTCTTGTTTCCTGAGGATCCATTGATTTAACAAACTTAACAAACTTAAATAGCAGAAGGTATGAAAGAAGCATTTGCAGTAAGCATTCTGAAGTAATGAAGCAACAAAAGTTTACTACGCCACAAAAATTTCTCTAACATCATCCATCAAGTAGACTATACAATTTAGCACAATAACAGAAAGTTATTAATTGTTATTAATTGAGGCCTGCAATGCACATACAGGTCTTTAAAAATGAACAGTCAAAACTACTGGGTTACCACAACTGAATTCTAGGTCCACACCAAAAAGGCTGTTTATTTCTTGGGTGCTTACTGAAAGAAGCCACTGTCTAGGAGAAGAAATATGGATGGACATTTTATGCTAACTACACTGAATGTTGGAACCATCTCTAATCCCTACTTTTGATTTGACCAACTAGATTGATAAGAATCTAATGTTCAAGGAGACAGAGACTCTGGGCATCTATTCCAGCACCTGTCAGGTTGATACTGAGATGTGACTGCATAGGTGGAAGGACAGAACAGCTAGCAAATTACTTCTACAATAAGAAAAAGAAGGAGGAGCCTAGAGAAGGTTCAATCTCCCATCTTCCCTAGGCTTCCTTTTCCTCTGCCCAGGAGTCCTAGTTTCTTCCCTAAAACTTCCTTCCACCCCTGTGGTCACTGATCATCTCCGGAGATTACTGCTCAAGAGACATAAAGGCAACTCTTGGTTACCTTAGGGGCCCATTCAGCTGCACTTCCCCAATTTCTGAAGCATCTTCCAACAGCTGACACTTGGGGAAAATGATCCTTATTCCTACACTGCCCTCGAACTATGCTGTGGAGTACTCCATTTTCCCATATTGGGGCATGTATGATTCGGTGACTAGCCAGACCTACAGTTCTGAATGAGGGTTCTGAGAAGGCCAGGACCACTCAAGCCTCTGTGGCCCTACAAGGAGATGTTCCATGCAGCATGCACTGAAGGGTGCAGTGTGGACACTGGGGGAGGTACTAAGAAGAGGGCTGGTCTTCTGACCTAAGCAAAGATTCTTAAGGACCCCTTGGGTCCAAATAACCATTTCTTTTCATCCTCTGATTCTTGAAAGTTGGTTTCCAAAAGGGGAGGGGGTGGCTCTCTTTTGCAGGCCCAGAGTGGTGAGATCTTGATCTACAGCAGGGCAGGGTTTCTGGGCAGTTGCCTGCTTGTACCAACAATTATCCAGCACTCCTTCCCCAAATCCTCCTTCCCTACTCCCCAAACGTCTGGTCTGCAGAGCTCTGGATATACAACCTTGCCTCCTCTTGACTGACTCTCTTACACGCAGTGAATGTGTCCTGAGTCGAAAAGGAGAAGTTGGGAGAGGGGCAGCCCACCTGCAGGGTCTCTGGGTCATTCATTCATTGTGCTGGGTGGATGGCAGTGGAGCAGGGGCCTGCCCAGGCGAGACAGTCACGCGGGAAGACACTCCAGGTAACCCCTACCCCGGTGCCCGCCGCGTGCGGCGCCCCGCTGGGCTGTCAGCGCGCTCCTGGCACTGAGCCCACACCCACTGGGAAGCGCGGTTGGCTGGCACCCAGGCCGGGCCCAGGAAGGGTGGCACGCTCAGCCTGCTCGGCCCAACCCCTGACTGAAAACCTACGTTGAGAGCGCAAAGTGGCCGCGGGCCGGTGGGCCCCGTAGGGCGACGCCGCGGGTGCCTCCTCCCGCCCCCGCGGGCCCCGGAGTCTCGCGTCACCGACCTGCCAGCCGTTTTTCCCGGACGTTTTTCCACAGCAGATCCCAGGCTCTGGCCGTGGAGTCCCGCAACTGTTCACTGATCGATCGCCTGAGCTGCCTTTGGAAAGGTTTAGGGTTGCTGGTCATTTTAGAACCGTCCTCATAACGACCCGCGGGTTCACTACTGCTGCTCCCGCGTGGCCGGCTCCTCAGACTCGCGGCGACTCCGGACGCCACGCGCGGGACTCCCGCTGGATCCCGGGACCCTCCGCGGGCGCGGCATGGGCTCGCCGCCGCCCCGCGCTCAGGATTCCTCCGCACGCGCGTGCCGGGATGCGTGGGCGCCCCAGCAACCCGCAAGGTTAACCTCTGCGCTCCGTCAACTCCTTTCCCACTTTCCCTCCTCTCCCTCCCCTCCGCTCCGAGTTCCTCCTCTCCCCTCCCTTCCCTTCCCTTCCCTCCCCCTCTCGGGCTGTCTAGCGCCCTACTCCTTACCCCCGCAAGCTTTCTCTCCCTCCCTCTTCTAAATCTGACAGCCTGGTCCCAGTGGCCCCCGTTACGGAGTTTTATCCCCCTTTTCAATTTCACTAAGACCAGAGGCTGTACTATATCCCTCCTATTTCTTGATACATTTTATTTTTCATTCTTAGAAACTACCATTAATACAACTGTAACAAAATTTTTAAACTTTGCCCCAGTTAGTGTTTTAAAAACTCATCATACATAGTTTTCCTGAATTCAAGTCATCTGAAGTCAGTTACTCAGTTTGATTTCTTTTGGAGTCCATACTGACGCTCTTGCCTTATATGCCAATCTTTCCTGGTTTCATCAAGGCAATTTTTAGTCTACAATCAAATTGAAATGCTTTAAAGAGTCATTATATCCATTGCATAGCGACTGTGTAGGAGGAAAATAACTTAAAAATACTAAGGTCAATCTGTGGGGAACCTACATAAAATAGATTTGCGCATTCTGGTAAAGCACTCAAATCTGTATATAACTTTAAAAGTAGGTATTATGAGGAAGAGAAATACGAAAATAGAATAAATTTAAGCTACCTTAGTTGATAACATAATTAAGCATAAACTGATTCTTGCAAGGAAGAGGAAAGAAATGTCCTGTCTCTTTAAGAAAAACCTGGGGAGGTGGTGTTCAAGTCATTTCTCCAAGTCTCAGAAACAAGTAGCTCAGGCCTCAGTGTATCCTGCTGTTCTCAACATTTTGTTTCTAAAGTGATTATAAGCACTTGCAGAAACTAATTGTAACATTTGATGTAATTCAACTTCTAATTAATGCCTACATCTCAAGTTTGGTGAGGAACTGAACTATATCTAAAGAGAATTTTTTGAAATATTTAAACAGTAAAATTGCTTGAATCTCATTTCTTTTTAAATATCTTTGTACCAGACTGCCAAAGAAGAAAGTTTAGTCAGCTGTTTTTTATTAAAATTTCTGGTACTCCACATGAAATTTGAAAATTAAAGAAAATTATCCACTTCTCTATTATAGAAATTGCTATAGATTTAAAGAGTAAAAGCTACCTGAATCATTCCCTCCACACTTTCTGTAAACATTCCCTTTATCAGATTATATTGTTAGTAGAAAATAAAAGGGGAGAGGGAGAAATTATGGTAAAAATAGTATCTTTTTTGCTATTTTAAATATTCAAAACTATTCACTAGTGAAACATATTTCAGAATGATCTGGAACATTATGATTGAGGTTTTTTGGTGTCATCCTGGTAAACCTTTGAAATTGTCAGTTATGAAGCAATAAGTCATGATCAGAAATGGACTTGAAACTATGGCAGTCAGTTATGGAGTAATCCAGATTGCTTTCTGGACCCATGCCAAATACCCTTTTGATTACATCCTCTGTTTCGTTTGCATGTAGTAGTAATGAAATGCTTTACAAGAAGCAAGATTTTTGTTATCTTAAAATGACTCCTCTACAGTACCACAAAATATTTCACGATTACATTCCCAGAAAAGCTGTGCATTTAACTTTTTAAAAAGGCTCTCAAATGGAAAGGCAGCAGATTTAATATTCTATATAAGGGAACAGAACAAGGAACATTCCTACTAGTCCATCGATTATTTACCTCTAAAGATCATGGCCATTACTAGTTATAATCTATTAAAATACATATTTTACATTCAGCTGTCTTGGATTAGGGGGTTTCTTTAAATGACTAATATAAAGATATATTCTGGTTTTGCAAATTTGTTTAGTTCTGGCTGTCCAAGGGTCCATGAGTTCAATACTGTCTAAGAGAAGCCAGATGAAAGACCAAAATGATTTGCCCATAACAGGTGGCACTAGGGCAGCTTATGCCACACAGCATGGCCCAGCTCCCTGCCTGACTTGGCTGCTGGCCCTGCTAGAGGAAATCTCACAGCTGTTCAGATACAACAGTCACATATGCAAGGGTTGCAATAGCAATGAGACCCTCAGGGACACTTGGGGTCTTTTATATAGGTCCTTAGGCAACATTCATGTTCATTTTCTTTATTTTTTTTAAAGATTGATTTATTTATGCATACAAGAGCTAGGATGTAGGCCAGAGGTGTGAGGGTGGTGAGAAGATTCACCAGAGACAGAGTGGGAAGCAGAACAAGTAGATCGATTGAAATACACTGCTGAGGGGA
Organism: Scalopus aquaticus; assembly: GCA_004024925.1. NCBI lineage: Eukaryota > Metazoa > Chordata > Mammalia > Eulipotyphla > Talpidae > Scalopus > Scalopus aquaticus. Next base: position 31,438 of record PVIJ01000376.1, on the reverse strand, counting down.
GCAGCAGTTGAGGCAGGAGGGATCTACTGTGCCATGTGGGAAGCTCCCTGGCCAGGGATTGAACTGTGCTTCAGTGACTCTGAACAGCTTCATAGTGCTGCACTTAACCCCTTGTGCCACCAGGGAGGACCCATTCATGTCCATTTTCCACAAGCCCTATTTCAAAGCTGAATCTTAAATAGGATCCCTACTTCCACTCCCATCCCCCACCTCTGTTTTTGCCTTAAACAGATGACAACTCTCTTTCAGAGAAAAATCAAGCAACTTCCTCTCCATCCCCTCCCATTACAATAGAAGAGATGTTTTTCTCTCAAATTAAGACCTATTTCTTGACTTGTGCTCTACTTAGTACCCTTTTTTGTCCCTATAAGGATTTTGCTACATTAATTATTTCTTCCACCTCCCATGGGTTTCACCTCTCCCTCTCTATGGCTCAGCCCTCAAGACTCACACTTTTATTTATTTATTTATTTATTTATTTATTTATTTATTTATTTATTTATTTTTATGCATACAAGCTGGGGTGCAGGGCAGAGGCATGGGGTGGAGAGGACTCACCAGAGACAGTGGGGAGCAGAACAGGCAGATAGATTGAAATACACTGCTGAGGGGAGTAGCGGGCGAGGCAGGAGAGGTCTGCCATGCCAAGTGGGAATCTCCCCAGTTGGACATGAAACTCGTGTCTCCGCTGCCTAAGGCTCCACACTTCTTTAAATCAAACAAAACCCAAAGCAACAACAAAATCATAACAAAGCACAATGCTTCTACCCTGTATCTCTTGGAAAGGAAGACTTCACTTACCAAACTGACTGTAATCTGCCCTCATTACCCACCAGAAAATGGTCCTAAAAGGTCACCAATAACAGTTTGGTTGCTTAATTTAATGGATGCATTCCCCTTGTGCCCTTCCTAGATGATGTGGAGGATGCAACACTGCAGACCATCCCCTTCCTCATGATGGGGCTGTGTTTGATGGCTGTTAGGCTATATGCTCCTGTATCTACCCATTCTCACGCCAGGACCCACGTAGTCAAAGATTTTGTCTTTGGGGCTCCTTTTCTACCCTTCAAATGTTGGCATTCCCTGGGTTTCAGTCTCAACATCCCCTTTTTCCTCAGGCTTTGCTGTCCGTGGGTCATTGTATTTTTTCCTGTGGTTTTAATTCTCAACTCTCAAGCCCAGATTGGTACAGATAGAAAGCAGTATGTCTGGAGGCAGAGTCACGCTTGCTTCTGGGCATGTTTCTGCTCTTAATACTACCTACCTCTATGACTATATTGTAGATTAAATGAAATAATCCACTTGGTCCACAGAAAGGATGCAGTCAATATTTCCATTAATAATGCTATTCTCATCATCATATTGCTGTCCTAGCCCAGATCTCTCCTGAGCACCCCCCCCCCAAGGGGCTTTCCTGGCACCCAGTCTAAATAACCCTATTACTTCCTTTCATTGCACCCAATTTAACTTTCCTTATAGCATTTCCAGGTATTTTCTTGTTTGTTTGATTGTTTATTTTGTGGTCATTTCCCAGATAAGCCTTGAGCATTACAAGAGGAGAGGCCGCATCTATTTGACTCACTAATGTATCTTAACACCTAGAACAGTCCCTGACAGTCATGTTCAATAAAAACTTGTAGAGATAAGTGAATGATTGCACTCCAGTCACATATCATTTATCTTACTGATGGGTATTTCTAGAATTTTCCCTCTATACCTGTTCTTCCACCTCTATTTCTCATGTTAGCCAGTGATGTTATTATCTATCTAACATCTGAGAGATAAATCTGGAAGACATTATAAACTCCTTTAAAATTCCTTTATAGTGCTTCCATCTTTCTCTGCCTCTCCATCTCTATAATAGCTGTTTAATTAATTTTTTTCCTTCTTCCCCAGAATTTTAATATAAGATTCACATGAGAAAGCTGTACAGTCCCTCTATTTGGACTCACTTTCTCTGGCTTTTTTTCTTCATTCATCATTCAACTTAGATGTAACCTACTCATGGAAAGCTTCCATAAATCCCAGTGACTGTGCTGTTCTTCCTCGTGTGTGTTCCTAAGGCCCTTAGGTCCACCTCTGAGGAAGAGTGTACCACAGAGTATTACAGGTAACTGCTTTCCACTCTGCCACCCTAGATGGAACTAATATTCTTATTTCGGAATTTCTTGTGTCTTTTCCAGTGAACAGCACATAGTAGGATCATTACTGACTAAATGAAGATTCTACTGTAGTTTTGGGTGGCTTGTTACTACTAGAATCTGGTCCTTAGTATAAATGTAAATTTAAAATGGTTTCATTTCAAATGATATTCTCAATTATAAATCTTCTATGAAATTTATTAATTTTAAATATTACAGTAATATATATTAATGATATAGTATTCTAAACACATAAAATAATAAAAAGAAACATTAAAATTACTTATAATATTACCAGAAATAGAGGGCTGATATCGTTTGAAAGTTTTCTTTTCAGGTTTTTTGCAAATTTAAAAAAAGTACTGCATTGTACATACTGAATTTAAATTTGTTTCATTTAACATTAAAGTGTAAGAATTTTCTCAAATTATGATCTTTTAAAGTAAAGTTTTTAATGAATATATCAAATTATTTTGTATAGACATGCCATAATTTATTTTAAAACTTTCATAATTTCAGACATTTGAGGTGAAATAATGAAATAATACTACTAATAATGTTGTGATAAACAAATTTGGCAAATGGAAATCTTATCCCCTTTTTCCTTCTCTTAATGTTATATTGGTATATGTAAGACCCATCATCGTTACTCACAAACCACAATAAACAGGACTTGCCATTCACCCACTTATACATATGAATGCAACAACTCTGCAATTCTCTTAAGTTTTTTTTATCTCTTCAAGTCCCCTCCCATATTCCACTCATTCCGCACCATCACCCCTTATACCTAAGAGTGGAGAAGCAATTTTTACTGTCCACTTCAGTGTTGTCGGAAGCCTTTGCTTAGAATCCAGTTTCTAACTATACCAAGCCAGCAATCCTTTGCTGGAAGCTGATGGTTATAAGATGGTTATGACCCTTTCTTTCATGTTATTTTTCAGCTTTACTGCATGAAACCATCTTCCGTGTAGGGAATCTTTTTTTTTAATGCATGACTAGAGGTAAAGGGCTCCTTGTTCCCTGCCCAGGAGACATGTGATGTAGCAGTGGTTCCTTGAATGCTCCCTTCAGACTACACTTGGACGATTTTCTGTTGGAGATTCTGAAATGCAACCTCCTTCTTTATTTCCTTATAAAAAATGTTGCTGAAATTTTTGGAGAAGCTGAATTTTCATACTAGATCCTTAGTTCATCGTCACCAATATGGACCCGTCCTGTGAGGTGTGACTTAGTACCTCATTGCCATGCTCTGAATTTTCCTATCTTCTAAAGCTAATAGGTTTGATTGTTTTGAGGTTTGTTTATATTAATTAAAATATTGTCGGGCTCAATGCTTTCTTTGAAGCCAACTTTAGTGCTTGCATTTCTGATCAATATCAAGCTATGTTTTGTATTTTCTAGTTGTAGAATGGTAAATGCCTAGAATCTTCAGTGTAATGCCATATATTAATATCTTCCAAAATACAATATTACTTTACAAAATTGTAATTCTTTTCTATGTTTTTCATGTATGCTTTTGGGAATAGTCATTACTACATGGGACATTGTGGGTGGGTGTGTCACAAATCTGACTGCACTTTCAGTCTCCTGGGATTGAAGACGTTTCCAGTGATTAGATTCATCTTGATGTCCACTTGTGGATTACTTGTGGCACCCTTCTACCAGATTGTTTCATAAAAGTTAGGAAAATTTGTCACACAAGCTTTCTTTATTACATTGACATAGGCAAATTGACAGTTAAATATCCAACTTACTGTGCCTGCCTGTGTATGTAGGGTAGTTTAAGACTTCAGGAGGTTATTAGTGACATTCAAACATAAACTGTGAGACATTCTTCTAGGGCTACCAAATTCTTGAAGGTTAATGAACACCTCCTCTAAAAAATAGTGAAAGGAAGCTCCTGGTTCCCTTAGGAAGCAGAGTGAAATGGCTACTGCCAGTGAAGGCTCTTACTCTGGCTCCACACCTACTGGCTGGGTGAGCCCAACAAGTTACCCATCTTTTCTATTCCTCAGTCTCAGCATGTATAAAATGGGGGAGTCAATAGTGCTTCTTTCATAAGGTTTTTGACCAGGATCAAATGTAGTAATACATGTGAAATACTTAGGATGGAGCTGGCATATAATGAATTGAATGTTAAATATCAAATTTATTTGACCTTAATCAATTCTGCAATTGTCACTGGATTCTAGTACAGCTAAATTGTGTTTAGTGCCATGCTAAATTGAAAGAAGACACTAAAAGTGGTGGAAAACAGCAAGGAATTTGGTAGGCATCAAAACAGAATTCAAGCTTCACTCTGAGTATGATAAGCAGCAGGACTGGTGGGAAACTAGTTAACTTCCTAAACATTGGTTTCTTTATCTGTCAAATGCTGAAAAGAACATTTTATGTACTCTGATCAAATTAAACTGTATGTGAAAAAGTTTTACAAATTTAAAGTGCTATACAACCTAAAGATGTTATGGACAATAAAAAAGATTAGGGGGAATTTAGTTAGAGATGATGTATTTCCTACTTGAATTTAAAAATATGTATTTATTCAACAAGCTTCTTTATCCTGTAGTTACACAGGTTTTCCCTGGTACCCGTAACCATGTTACAACTGCTGATGTGATTTAAGGTCAGTTAAATGTATTTCTTTGTATGGACAGTTGGAAGAGTCTGGGCCCTCGTCCCCTTCCATTGGGCAACCCTCACTCCAATTCTGTTTAATCCACAAATATGTATTGAGCAAGTCTTTGGCATCTTTAAAGATAGGCAGCACACATTCTAGAGTGAAACTTTTTGGAGCTATCTCAGCAGTAACTCCCAGCTTGTTACTTAATGAATGAGTAGATATGGTATTTTCTTTAGGAATTTTTTCATTAATAAGCTTTTGTCCTAGTTTACCATTATCCAGGATGAAGTACCCAGCATTCATTATTCAGTATAACAAACACCTGCAGCAGACATTCACTCTTTAAAAATAAGATGGAAAAAGAAACAGGCTTAGAAAAAGTAATGTGACTTGATCAAGATCATCAGCGAGGAAGTTAGAGAATCAAGACTTGAATGCTATCTCCCTCTGTAAATCCAGTGCTCATTCTTGTCCCCTTTAGCTCCCTTGCCATTCTGCAGAGGTCGTCATGTTGTGGATGTAGTTACCAATGGCCTGGTCCTTTTAAGCTAATAGGGGTTTCCACACATAGTTTGTGGAACTTTGAAGGTTGTCAGACAACATCATGATCATTAATAAAAATGTCATCTCTGTCAGTAATGAGATGAAACCCATTTCATTCTTTAAACTTTTATTAATAGAGTTAATTTATATGCAAATTGATCATTAAGCCACTGGGAAAAGTCTGGTTATCTAAAACAATTTCTGGGGCTGAGCCAATTTTAAGGGAATGATTACTTTAAAATAACTCCCAGTCCGCTAGTCTCCTATTCTCTGATTCTTTCAGATAAAATAAAGGGTCAGAAGGACAAAAACTAACAACATCCATGCATTTCCTTCAGATCAATAACAAAACTTTAAGGAGTGTGAACAATATTATAAATTTGTATTTCATTCTATAATATTTAATTTTTAAAAACCTCAATGTAATTGTTTCTTCAACAGAAATATTTCAAAAGTAGTTGATTTCTTAAAAAAATTTAAGTCTTTCTGATAGTTTCTTAGGACATTTTAAATGCATAACTCTTATTATGTTTAAGAGTAAGATATAACTTTAGCATTTAATATGTATTTTCCTTCTATCTACTCCCCTCAATGGAACATTTTTCCCTTCCATCCATATGAAAAGGTACTTTATTTTTCATTTAACTTCCATTACATACATTGACCATTCATTGCTTTAATATATATTTGGCATAATTAATTTTTAAAAGTATTTTTGCAAGTGTAATTTAAAGTTAAAACTCCTGACATTACTTAGAAATAATTACAAATTCAAATTATTCTTTGGAGTGTTAGGAGATCTTTTGGATTTAATTGATTTTTATTGATACTTCTATTTTATTTGTGTGACTAAGGTTTCTTTTTTATTTGTTTTTGCTTTCTTCATCCCTGAACTATGCTTGACGCTAGGCAAGCTCAAAAAAAAAACAAAAACAAAAACAAAAACAGAAAAACCCAAAAGATTGTTGAATTTGACTTGGTTTTCTCTATTTTTAGGTCTCCGCTTAACTATCATCTTTTACAGGCTTTTCCTGAACACCTATGTAAGCATGCCCCTCTTACTCTCCATGCCAAGATTAAGTCTCACTTTTTCTGACCATAACACATGCCTACATGATATCCTGTGTTTGGTTATTTTTGTCTGTTGCCCAACTTGCCACTTCACTAGAGCATAAATTACAAAAGAGCAGGTAATTGACTTTCTAGATTCTGATTCCTAATTCCCGGAGCAGTGTCTGCTATAAAATAAGCACTCAATTAAAGCATGTGATGAGCGAATAAATAATATACCATTTGCCAAGAATTCACATGTGATCACTGGAAATTCTAAACGCTATGTGATCCCATCCTGTGTTTTCTGAAGAACTTAGTTCCTTTCACTCACAACTGCAGGGGCCTTTGTTTCCAACTCCTCTTCACCCTCACCCTGGCAGGGACACACCCCTGCTAAGTCACCACCCACACTGCTATGCTTCCAGAATCTCCAACCTTTATCTCAGTTTCTGTAACTATCTTGTATCTTTCCGGCATTCTTCAGCTTGTCTTGCAATCTTTGCTTTTGATTTTCCTTTACTTACTCAGCCTCTCTCCTCAGCTTCAATTCCTTCTAAGCCTTGGGTTAAGCTTCATGAACCAGCCTTTCAACTACTTTCTCACTGCACACACACATAGCTATTTTAGTTCCTACTTCCCTGCCTGTCTGACAAAACCCCTATATCCACTTTTATACCCAGGCTGTCACAGGCTGTCAGTGAATCCCAAAATTGCATAGACTGGTGATACAATGCTGATGGGGTGGGAATAGCCAGGAAAATGCTCTCTATTTCTCCAGCTGGGTCTGGTTCCTGGTTTCCACGATGGTATCTTAAAACTTCACTCTTCTCCTCAAGGTTCAATAATATTTAAAAAGCTTTTTGAGAATTAAATACCTTGAAATCTCCCTAACAAAGGAGATAAGAGACCTATACAATCAGAACTATATGATGTTTTCAAAGGACTTAGACAATGACATAAGGAGATGAAGAATATCCTCTGCTCATGGATGAGAATAACCAGTATAATCAAAATGACGATCCTGCCTAAAAATGATATACAAATTTAACAAAACCCTCATCAAAATCCCAGGAATGTTTTCCAAAGAAACTGAACAAAATATTGAAATTAATATGGAATAACAAAAGACCTTGAGTTGAAAAGGCGACCTCAAAAAAAAAAGAAAAAAAAATAGAGGTATCATGTTATCTGACTTCAAACTTTACTGTAAAGCAGTAGTATGAAAAACAATGTGACATGTGCACAAAAATAGATACATGGACCAAAAGGACAGAATTGAAAGTCCAGAAATAAATCTGTGCACACCAGCACCACTCTGTTTTGCCTCTGTGTCTTTGCACTTGTTCCTCCCTTCTGGACACACTGGCTCTTCCTTTCTGTAATCATCTAAGCTCCATAGATTTACAGCTTCACTGCTCCACTGGAATGTGATTCCCTTAAGGGGAGGAAATGAGCATTTAATTTCCATATTTCCAGTAAAAATACAGTTCCCAAGACAAGGCTAGGGCTCAATATATATTTATTAAATGAAAACTGGGGCTATAGAGTTGGGCTTGGGGAGCACATGTTGTCTACTTAAATGTCAAAGTATTTAGCAATAGTCCATTAAAGAGATAGAATTGGTAAATAGGCACATAGATACAAAGGCACTATCACAATTGATAAAGTAACCAATGACAGGAAAAATAGCAATAAATTATGGATGAATGTTATTAAATATTCAGAATATTTCATGAAGCCTCTTAATTAAAAATACTCCTTATGTTTTCTTGTCAAATCTGAATTTTATACTCGAAAAAATTAATTTTTTTCAAAAATTAGCCCTATCTCTACCCCTACCCAAAGTTAGAGTCTGAAGTTGTCTCTGTTAAAATATAAATACAGAGTTCTCAGTATCTTAGATACACAATAGAAATGAACTGTGCACGTAACGTGCAAACTTGTGACTCTCTGAAAAGGAGTACAATGCTATAAAACAAAAATATAGTAACTCCCCACCTGTGGAAAAACATGAGTTTTTGTGGGTAAAGTACATGTGGTTATTAAAGGAGAATAAAATAATGGTTAGGAAAAAAAGGAAGAGAAGAAAATAACATTGTGGATACAAGAAGGAAGGTAGCGGTTAAATGAATCCAGAAACAAGAGAGAGGGCAAATCAACATGCCAAACTGATAGGGCAAGAACAAAACCTACTAGAACTGATCTGAAGAGAGGCAACTGCAAGAGGTAAAAACCAGTTGGTTACCTTCCCCATTAGCGTGAGTTAATCACAAATTGATTTGGGTTCGCTTGAGTCTCAAGCAGAAAAGTACTGTTCCCCTTAAAGTAAAAAAGGAAACAAAAGAATAGAGGGCCTGGGCAGGTGGATCAAACAAAACCCTCAAAGAATTCTAATAGGGAAATACAGAGAGAAACAGGAATTAGGAAGAGGAGGAGCAAATATGGCAAAGGATATAAAGCAATATAAAACCACATTTCTGATGCCCATTAACAATATACAGCCTGCCACCACAGTTCATTTCACTGTTACAAGGTTGAACCCTGTGTTAGAACGCTCAGTATGTTACACAATAGCTGTTGGTGCTAGAGGAGGGAACGCTGTCAGGAAAGTTATGGTGACAAGGCTTGAGATTCTCCCTCCATTAGACCCTTAGGTGATAGGAACCAAAAGTCAACCCAAGGTTTCTAGCAGATGAAATGTCATGTAGTTCATCAAAAGATTTTGTAGGTGAATCATGAGTACACTAATATAAAATGCAATCCCTCAACTCTCAGTCCATGAAGAGTTAAATCATGCTGTTTGGAACCCTCATAAATGTACTATAAATTCACCGAGGGTCAGATGTCTGACCAGGAAACATTTTGCCCTCTCTTCTTTCTTCTCAGTATACTTTTCTTGGTATAACTAGAAAACATAATAATTTTTAATAGAGGTATTAATTTTCTCTGCTCACAAATTCTTTCTATTCTTTTTCTAAGTTCTCTTTAGCAGTTTTAGTTTAATTTGATTTTTGCCACCTTCATGTTTTTACATAACATTTAATTATTATTAGCATATTATAAAATTTCTCCATCACTTGTTTTATTTCAGAAGTGTTTTTTTTTAATACTGTTAATTGGAGAATTTAATTTGGGCTTATATGACTTTTCCCCTGAGGTACAGTATCAGAATAGCTGAAACTTACTTGATAAGCAAATGTATATATAATTCAGGTACATATATAATTTAGCTACAATTTTTAAAAATATTTGCAAATAATATTTCTTAAGATTATATCATTGTTATATTAAGAAATACAGGATAGAGGATAGAGTGTGCCATGGACATTAGAAGGATTTAATAAATATCTCTGAGGCTGATAAGAAGTATGTTTGTTCTTGGATTTATTTGCAGGATGTCTTTGTAATTAATCTGGACACAATAAATTCTTGGAGCAGGGTTATCTCCAAAACTTGTATTTCCTTCTTCCAAAACAAGATTTCTTAGAAATGATTTTTAATTTTTGTGCTCCTAGCCTTAGCACTCTTATTATTTCTAATGAGGCCATTAAAACCTAACCAAAGCACCTGCTTTTGATTCTAGATTTCTAGTTTCTCCTTTCAACTTCCTAAGCACCTGCCTAAGCAGCTAACCCAAGTTTTGCTTCCTTCACTACCATTCATTCCTGCCACATGATGCTGTGAAGTTTTTCATTACTTCTCTTAGCTTTTCAAACACCTGTAGTTCAATAACAAGGATAGTATTGTCTGGCTATTTTACTTAGCAATGCGGTGATTTACCTGTCAAGATAAACGTCACTGTACATATTATTGGATCTCTGGATTAATGCCTTGAAAAACAGCAGATTGCACAGTTCCATGCCTTTCATAAGCATTAAACACTGATTTCATTTGTTAGGCCGGATATTATATCAACATTTAGTGAAAGAAGCTTATTGCTGGGGGTTCAAAAATGAACTATTATGAAAGCTAACCTTTTAGATTCAAGATGAAAGTTTATTTTTTATGAAGGATTTTTAGATGTCATGACAGAGGTTATCCATGTCCTATAAAAGAATGCTGTACAAGTATCTAGTAGCCCAAGATTGTTTTAAAAATACATTAAAATAAGTATATAGGTAAATAATTAATGACAACATTAAGAGTATAACACTTATCACCCTTTGGTCAATATGTAGATAATATATCAAGAGAAAGCTAAGAACAATTTCATCAGGTCAGAGATGCTCTATAGCATAGTTCAAGTGACTTAATTTTTACCCATTTTTCTTTTACAAAATATGTGTCAGACATAAAAGAGAATATTTCCAGCTGTTTCTGGTTCTTCTTTTAATTTATTCCTAATTAGGCATAAATATGGGTAAAAACTTCAAGCTGAATTTTGAAACTTCAAGACAGTTCTCTGCCTTAAGCAGTTTATCGATGCCACCTACAAGCTGGCTGCAATTAAATTCAGTCTAAATTAGCAGTGTTCTGTTCAACTGCAATAGAGGGGGGAAAAAAGGTTAAAACAATCACTTCTGAAAGGTGAATAGCTCTAAAAAAAAGAAAGAAAAGACAAAAAAATTAACTAGTAGAAGCAACAATAAAACTTACTTCTAATATTAAGAATGTTCTTTATGGTTTGATAACTAATTGCTTAAGTCTTAAATATATTACTACATTCCTTTTCTGGTTCTGCTTTCATCCTAGCGGGAGAAGTATCCCAAGGTCAAATTGCAATATGCCTTTATATTGTTGCATGATGGAAACCAAGTAGAGACAGTTTGGGATAAAACTCAGTGTAGGGGCCTCCCTGGTGGTGCAGCGGTTAAGCACTGCGCTGTGGCGCTGTCAGCAGCTGCGATGAGAGTTTGACACCGGCAGGGATTCCCACATGGCGCTACAGACCTCTCCTGCCTTGCCTGCTGCTCCCCTCTGCAGTGTATTTCATTCCATCTGTTTGTTCTGCTCCCCACTCTGTCTCTGGTAGCCCCACGCCTCTGGCCTGTACCCCAGCTTATATGCATAAATAAATAAACTTTAAAAATAAATAAAACTCGGTGTAACTCACTGTACTGTTTTTCCTGCCTGTATCAGATATTTTAGTAGAATATGTATGATAAAGATTTCAAATTGAACTGCATTTAAGATTTGTTGTTTTATGTGAATTTAAGAATGTCATGGTCTCTCACACTATGGGAGTTATACATATGAATTTATATCTGTCACTTTCAGGATATGACCAATGGGAGAAAGTGACCAAGGGCCCAGTAGCTTCAAGAGGTCTCCTCCCCTTTCTGATAACAGAGTTTGAGATTTCCTTCCACTTCCTCCTTCTGTCACTGCTGTTTGGTACTGCTTAGGTCCCTGGCCTCTCCTACTTCAAACACTTCTTATCTTATGGGAATAAACCCTGTGAGTAATCCCTGTCCCCACTTCCTCAAGGCACCCCTCCATCAACTTTTCTCAATATGTAGCCAAGTAATACCTAACCAGTTTCCTCCCCGATCATGACCCAAGTCCTGTAGTATAGAACATCTCTTTCAATGAAATATTACTTTTACGAAATGCAGATAAATCTTATGCCTGCCCCCTTTGTACACATATATCATATTAGCATTCACTCATTCACTCAAATATTTGTTGAACATATTCTGTTTAGCAGACATTATGCTAGGCAGATGGTCTATTGGCATTGTATACAACTCTATCTTTCCACATGGTCTTTAGAAAATAAAGACAAATAATGAGAGTTTAGGAGGGAACAATTTTATACGTGCTTCCTCTTTACTATTTTAGCAGGAAAATATCAACATCAACAAAAACCTTTGAGAATCCCAAGTTCAGTAAACATTTGTTGGACTTCCACTATGTCCTGGCCTCAGTGCTTGGTGCTGGAGAGAACAATATAAGTTATCAAAGACCCTGTGCCATGAAGGATCTTAAACAACAATGCAGACCAGAAAACCTTTGAGAATGAGAGCTGTACTGGACAGAAGATGGTGCCTGGAGACAGGAAGGTGGGCCAACCAACCCCAGGGCCAGAAGTGCTATGAGGAGCCAGCGCAAGATTTAGTGTGCCTTCCAGGATTTAGACAGGAAGGAGTTTCCAATCTCCAACTATAGGACCTTTAAGGAGCCCCTCTCAATATTCCCCATTAAAGGTCACATAGCAATCTACCCTTTTCGATCCCACACACACGACCTACTAGTATCTCTGACCAAAACCCTGAGAGCCTTCAGGAGCTAGGAACCAAGGTGCCCTGCAGACTTGAGAAGTGGTTAGTCTGCCAGATTCAAAAAGTAGAAATGCAGGATGCCAAATTAAATTTGAATTTCAAATAAACAATAAATAATACTTTAATAGAAACATGTTCCATGTAATATTTGTATTTATTTGTTCTGTATTTTATCTGGCAATCCTAGATATGGGGTAATAACTTTATTTCTGTTTAACATCATCTGACATCTCAGACACCAATTCGGATATACTTTCTTCCACTTATGGGTGTCAGCTTCTCAAAGCATTGTCATATTTATTAGGGGGCACCTATTTCTTGATCTTCATTACCTCTCTATATATATTTCTTAGAACAAATTATTGCTTCTCTGTGTCTCAGCTCTCTCTTCTGTAATATGGGAATAATAACGTTCTCAACTCCTTACTACTGTTGTCGAGATGAAACAATATCATATTTATAAAGCATTTAGAACAAGACCTGAAACATAGGACTCTCAGTCACTACCACCTTTGATCCTCCTTGAAAAGGAAATTGATTTTGGTGTTATGGGCCACTTTTGCTGAATTTCCATCTTTTTCATTTGCTGGGGTTTGGGGGGATAGGGAACAATGGTTTACATTGCACAATTAATTAGAACAATAAGAAATTAGTTATTACAAAAATCTGCTAATATTATTATATCTGAATTTTAATCACCATACCTCTTCCATTCTTAACTGCATTTATGGGGTAGAGGTTAATAATGTTCATACTCTATCTACAGAAGTCAACAAAAAATTAATATACAGTGAAAACCTGCTAGTACTATTTTTCAGTGTCATAGGATTTATCTTAGTGTTTAGTTATAATATAATAGAATTCCTGTGGGGGTTTCTATAGTGTTCATGTGCAAAGCAAAATTATCCTTTTGAATATTGTTCACTATAATTTGACATAACTTTTTTAAGCATAATAATGCAAAGAAATAGTTTCATCTAAAATATTTTATGTAAAATCAGAAAGTCTCAATAGCAGAAAGGATTTCATTGCCTGTAAGTTTTTCCTCCTTCAATGTCAATTCTTAAGTACCATCTGAGCAAAGAGAATTTTTGTAAATACAGCTGTCTTGTTTATTTTCACCCTCACTAGCATCTAGAAGCACAGTATAGAAAGAGTCAGCTATTTTTTTTTCCTTTCCACGTCTGCTTTGGTTGGACATTTGTTGTGTCCTTTTTGAAAAACAATAAGAAAGAATACTCTCCTTGAGTCTGTGTATGTTATCTATCAATCATTATGCATTTAGCCTGACATCACTAAGGATTTTACATTAGTTAGCATTTTGTTACCTTGTCAAAAATATTTGCTATTTTTAGCCTTCTTTCATTACAAAGGTTAAGATAAGGAAAATTTCAATATTTAATAAAAGAACTATCTGTTGATTCAATCACTGCATATAGTTTGCTTAATAATTAAAAAGGCAAGAATTAATTAAGGTAGTGTTTATCAAAGGGATTAATTGAAGGAAGACAGTATGTATTCCTGAAGTGAAAAGGACACTCAAGTATGATATTTCCCAGTTGCTTAGTCTCATTCTGGTGTGGTCATTAGTGACACACACACACACACACATATCTCGATGGATATCTATACCTCTATCTATCTATCTATATAAAATGTTAGATTACACCTTGACATTCACTATTTTTCTTGGTTTCCTCATTGTAAAATGAGAGAACTAAAATGGATTACTACGGGATCTCTTTTCTAAAATTATAAAATTTCATTACATATTTGATACCCAACATGCGAACTTGTTTTCAAGTTTCTTTTACAATACTATTGCTTTCATTCTGGAACTGAAATTGGAAAAAAAGTGGTCACAAAGTTCACTCCTGTCTAAATGTCAACTAAGAATCAAAAAGACTTAAAAGAATAACTCTTGCCTCAGAAACACCTGCCACATTTTAGATTTAACTTACAAACAGAGTTCCTGCTCTAACGCTATTCTTATTACTCTCTTTTTTAAAAAAATTATTCCAACACATGGAAACAATACAAGTGTCCAGTGGCATATGATTTGATAAATAAATATGGTATATATACTCAGTAGAATACTACTCAGCTATAAAAAAGACAAAATATTACCACTTGTGACAACATAGATGGAAATGGAAGGGATTATGCTAAGGAACTGAGGCAAAAGGAGAAAAAAACAAACACCAAATGATTTCATACATGGACTATAAAGAAACTAAGCAAAGAAACAGGCAAAACCAAACCAAACAAACCCTTAGCATCCAACTGAAGAACTGAGATTGCCATAGGGGAAACTGAGGGTAAGAACAAAGAGTGCAGGGTGTTCAACAGACTATGGTGGAGGGTTATTGGTATTTCTGTGGTCCGTGTGGTTTGCAACATTCACTTGAAGGGGTGTAAATATCTACTCCTAGAACATATGCAGTGCTCTAAATCAATGTTTATCTCAACAAAAGTTTTAATATTTTTTGAGGTTTTAGTTGATTTTTTTAAGGTTTAATTGATTTTTAACATTATATTAGCTTCAGATGTACAACATAATGATTTGATATTTGTAAACAATGAGGCAATCACAGCAAAAAGTTTAATTACCATCAATTATCATACAAAGTCACACTTCTAGTAATAAGATAAATAAGTCATAGAAATATGATGAAGCATGGTGAATAGCTAATAATATTGTAACATACATTTAGAAGTTGCCAAAGAGAAATCTGTTACTCTTTTAATGTAAACAATCAGATAAATCATTTCTAAACACAAGTTAGTGAACAGGTCAGTAATAGCAGGGGGTAAACAGCTGGGGGAAAATATGTAACCTTTGTATCTCTGAAAGGGCACAAAAAAATTGTTCCAAATAGATAGTTCACTATAAAGTCGGGTGTTGAGTAAATAGAGAGTTGTAATGAAAGTTTAAGTATGACCCTGGTTAACCACCCACACATACCCTTTAAATACACCTACATATGTATATGAATGGACCATTATTAGCTTTAGCTTTCATTTATGTTAATCCAATAGAGATGCTGTCATTGAACCACAGTTTCTCAGTAGTAATGTTT
This sequence comes from Scalopus aquaticus, assembly GCA_004024925.1. Lineage (NCBI taxonomy): Eukaryota > Metazoa > Chordata > Mammalia > Eulipotyphla > Talpidae > Scalopus > Scalopus aquaticus. Next base: position 15,777 of record PVIJ01000376.1, on the reverse strand, counting down.
TGCACCAGAAATACTAAGTGCTTGACTCATTCCTTTGAAGTTGTTTCATAATTCAGAAGAAAAATGACCCCAGGAAGGCTATCTCTTTTGCTTCCTAAATGACTTTCTCTTGCCTGACCTTTTATTGTAAAAAAATCAAGTAACCCTTTGTTAGGATGCTGGGCTAATTACTCAAAGGAGTTCTATGTAATCCTTTCAAATGTGAACCAACCAAAACAATCAGAATTTCCATTAGGCTGTGTTATGGAGGGGACACAAGCACAACAAGTACATACCAATGTGACTCTAGAGCCTAAAGATAATTTGCAGTAGAAAGTGCTTCAAAAATAAGTCTCAGAGAAAAAAAGATCATAATGTGAGAAGTAAAATGAAATTAGAGTTGCACTTACTTATTATTAGTAGCTTTCTTGGCTTAAAATTAGTAAAGCAATGCAGTGCAAAAATAATAAAGTACATGCTACTCCTTTATATTATCCTGCAAATATTTATTAGCTTTTCTCATTTATTACAGCATATCAATGACCCATCTGATTGAATTAGGCCCAACAGGTGTCATGCTTTCAGGGTATATTCTGAATTTTATAAACATCCTTACTTTCCTGAGAATTTATTCTTTCAGAGTCACTTTCTATTTCCTACCTATCTTTAATCATGGTACAGCCCCTAGTCAAACAGAGGGATTTAAATTCTCATCCGATTGTTTCACAAATAATTTCTCACATCTTTCTTGTCATATAGTGGCAGTTAATTTCAAAACCTCCCTGAGGAAGTGTCAAAATTCTAAATCTAAGGACAATGATGGGGAGTTTTCACATTCTGAAATTTCATTTGTATCTGCTAATAGAGCTCAAGCCTGAAATGTCTAATTATATTTGAAGTTCCTCAATCTCATTGGATTTGCCCCAAATAATTTTAAAGCAAAGTTAATTTATATTTAGTCAAATTTTATCATAGATTTTAGCACAGTAGCAAGTTATTAATTAAGCATCATTTAAAAACTTGATCAAATAAAAAATATAAATGTTGATCAGATACCATTTGAAGACACTCTACTAAGAATACAAAATAACAGTTCCTGTGTGAAAGAACGCTATCCACAGAGTGAAAAGGCAAAGTATCTATTGGGGAAATGATAGCAAATGATATATCTGATATTCAAAATAGATAAAGAACTACAGCTCAACAGCAAAATAACAACATGATTAAAAATGGGCAAAGGACTTGGAAAGAAGATATATACAAATGACAAGCACATGAAAAGACATTCAACATCACTAATCATTAGGGAAATGTAAATCAAAATTACAAGCTACCATTGTATACCGCTTCAAACTAAAACACAAAATAATAAGTATTGGTGAAAATGTGGAGAAACTTGAATCCTTGTGCACTGTTGTTGGGGATATAAAATGGTACAGCTGCTCAGAAAGCAGTATGGAGTTTTTTTTAAAAATTAGGAATAAAAGTGCCATATGGTCAGGCAATTTCACTTATGAGTAGATACTCAAAAGAATTGAAAGCAGTGACAAACAGATATTTGAGTGTATTCATGGCATCGTTATTCATATAGTCAAAAGATGGAAGTCACTCAAGTGTCCATTGACAGATGAATTGATAAACAAAATGTGATAATTACATACAATGAAAGAGTATTCAAATTTAAAAAAGAATGAAATTCTGGCGTATGCTACAACACATATAACCTTGAATACATTATGTAAGTGAAATAAGTCAGACATGAAAGGACAAATATTATATGATTTTGTTTATATGAGGTACTCAGAGAAGTCAAATTTAGATACAGAACGTAGAATGGTAGTTTCAAGGGTTTGGGAGAGAGAGGGAATGAGTAATTAATGGCTAATGGGTAATGAGTTTGGAATAAAAAAAAATGTTCTGGAAATGAATGGTGGTAGTAATTGCACAGCAATGTGAATGTACTTAGATGACACAAAATCATACACTTTAAAATAGTTAAAATTGTAAATTTTATATTATATACCATATTAAGGTAGATGAAAATTATATGATACATCGTAAAATTATGTTATTTTACCACAATTTAAAAAAAGTGAAAACATTCTTGTTCATATTGGTCTTAAAACCTAGCGGGGGAAATGAGTGTATATTTAAAATTAGTACCTGAATAACTATAACACAAGTTAAGTGAAATAATAGACAGTGGAAATACTACTGTGTTCAGCAAATGTGAAGATAAAATAATAGTTGTTTCAGGAAGGGTTTATGGAGTATAATGAGGTTGGGTTTTAAGTTTGGAAGATTAATTTCATTGTGGTGAAGGTAGGGGAGGTTTTCTATAAATAAAGAAATCAGTTTGCAATTGCATGGTGCAGAAGGGAAACTAGACTTTGGGTAGTGGTCATAATGTACTATACTTAGAAGTAAGTTTTAGTGCTGTTCAACTAAAAATTCTATGATGTTATAAACCAACATTACTTCAATTAAAAAATAGAGAGAAGAAAACCAATATAATCAAAGCGTGGTAGAGAAAATCTTAAGGCATGAATTTAGAACTGGGATTTCTCCCAGTTAGTGTAGAGCAGTTCTTCTCATGCTTTAATGTATAAACACATCACTTGAGAATCTTGCTAAAATGATTATTCTGATTTGATTGTTCTAATGGTAAGATCCAAAATTCTTAATTTCTAACAAGTTGTCAGGTGATTCCAGTGCTGTTTTGCATGGCTCAGATATCAAGTACATATGCCTACAAGTAGAGGTCTGTACAATTGACCTTTGAACAATACAAGTTTTAACTGTACATATTTCAGAGTTAATGGGGTATAAATGGCGCTCTTGTGGGTAGGGAAATCATATCACTGGAGCTGTTCCTTGGGAAGATTAAATCTGGCAGCCATAGGTAGTGGGGATAGAATGGGCAAAGGCAGACAGTGGAGAGACAGGTTAAGTGTCAAGAAGACCAATCAACAGGCTAAGAATGAAACCAGGCCAGAAGTGGTGAAGCCTGAAACAGGTAATAAGGTTTGAGGGGACAAAAAGGGAGATGGTGAGGTAAAAGATGTGTGTCTTGGCAGCTGACTTGCAGGGGAATATATAAGAAAGCAAAGTATAAAATTCAGATGATTAATGTCAGCACACAATTAGGTATTCCCACGACATTCCAAATTTATGCATGTAGTATCGACATAATTATTAATAGTGCTCCTTTCTACACTAAGACTATCTCAGTTTGGGCAATAAATAATATGCCACTCACCCTTTAAGCATGGTGACTAACACTTAGGCTTTGGGGAGTGATCAATCAACATTTACCAAATGTCACTTATGTGCTAACCATTGTTTCAAATGTTGAGGTTATCTAAGTTTAAGTAAAATGACAAGCAAGAGGCCTGTCCTCATGTAGTTTATAATCTAGTGGGGACTTAACACATTCTAGAAGTGGGGGTGGATGAGGTGGTAGATAGGAGTAAGTTGAAGGTGTCAATAAGACTTAATGAGGAGCAGTGTCAAGAACTAGATCAAGAATGAAATATTAGAATTTGAAAGGACTCTTTTCTTCCTCCTCTTCTGTAGAATGTCTCTTATTTGTGGTTGCCTGCTAATTTTTACTTTTGTTTATGTTTTGTGTGCTATTTTCTCCTTCTGATTTATTATTTGGCTCACTATAGTGCTATAAGTGATACCATTATCACTTACTTTTCTATATTTTTCTTTTTTCTTCTGGCTTATTTTGCTGAGCATGATCCCTTCTAGCTCCATCCATTTTGCTGAGAATTGCGTTAGTTTATCGTTTTTGATTGCTGAATAGTACTCCATTGTAGACATGTACCACGTCTTCTTGATGCAGTCATCAATTTTTGGGCATTTGGGTTGTTTCCATGTTTTAGCTGTTGTAAATAGTGCTGCAATAAACATAGGTGTGCATGTGATCTATGGTGATGTTTCACGGGTGAATTGGTGGTGGGAAACCTACGGGGGATAAACAGTAATGTAAAGGATATAAATTAAATTAAAAAATTAAAAAACCAAAAATGAACAATGATGTAAAAAATATAAAAATAAATATTTTAAAAAATAAAATAAATTTGAAAATTCTCTAAAAAATAAAAAAAAATTGAAAGAAAAGTAATGCATTCTTAGATATACATAGGAATCTTTATAAAAGTATAAAGCCTTGAGAATGGGTGATGCCTCCCTGAAGGTACACTTAAAGAGGATGAGACTACCGCAGTGTTTGCATGTAGGGGAAAGATGGAAGGGTCAATGAGCCCAGCTTATGGAAGAAGAGCAGTTAGAGGGGTGAGAGAAGTTCCAAGCCACTATTCTAAAGCAGAAGTCAGGGAAGCAGGGAGGTCAGGTGTCTCCAGTAGATGACATAAAATGGTGCTGAGAGGTCAAGGAGATGCTGTCTGGGAGGCCACTGCTGGGAAGGGGAAAACCGTCTTTGGGAAACATTATGGCCTGAGGGGTTGGTCAGTAAGATGCTCTGTTGGTATTCCCCAAATAAAAAAGAGTATTGAGACTCTTAAGGTGACCAGCTTATTCACAGATGACAATTTGCTGTCATAATCTATGTTCTATAGTCACTTCTTAATTGTTAATAAAAACAGCCTTTTTGTAATTGTTACACCTGCAGGTTTGGAAAAAAACAAAGCAAAAGCTCTAGGCATCTCATTTTTCAACAATAATTAGTGCGATTTTTTTCCTCACAGAATTAATCTGAAAACAGTTTACAAATACCATGCAAGTGCTTTAAAAATAGAAAGCAGCAAACAAAATTCACGTTTTAGTATAAACATTTAACTTTATATTTTCTTTCTGATATGAGGAGACACTTGGGAAGAAAAACTAAACAAAGAGCAATGTGTGTGAATTAAGGATATCAAATGAAACTACTGGGCTGGTGAAAGCTAATTTATCTACCCAGAATTGTCAACACTAAGAGTGTTATTATGCCTATTAATTCCAGTCGTTTGCCTTGATGATAGATAAATGCTTGTCCCGTAGAACTACATGAAATTTTAATAGAGCATTTAAGTCACTCCCACTCCTTATACTGTATCATCTCACACACACACTTGCAAAAAAGTGAGAATGCATCTTACTTGTAATACAAAAAGTATTCCCTGGATAATCCATATCAGAAATGAAATTGCTACACTTGGAGCAAAAAGATATGTGATTACTGTCTGTTGTTATGATACAGTTTTTTCCTTTGTCCTGAATCCAAAGGTGGGGTTAGGAGAATGAGCAGTTTCTTTTCCTTTCTTTCTTTCTTTCTTTTTTTTTTTTTTTTGGCCTAGCAGAGGAAAATACAAATTGATTGAATGAGTAAATCAGTAATAACATATCTAAAACCAAATGAACAAAGTTCTGTTATTAAAAACACTTGCAAAAACAGCTGCAATTGTAAATACAACTTTAGTAGGCAAGTCTGTTAACTTTTTAGTGACTGAATGAGGGCTCCTGATGTAGTTTTACACATGTTGGGTGCCAGATCATGTCATTTTTTGGAGTTTATGGGTTTGAGAGCGGGGTCCTTGGGTTCACTCTGGGAAAGGTTTCACTAGAGCTCCCCTTCGGCGGCATGCGGCAGAGTTTCTCCACGAGACAGAGACTCAGTTATACTTAAAGAACAGGTTTATTAGGAAAAGGGACAGGAAAGTAAAGGACGATTGCACAGACACAAGTGGGCAGGAAGAGCTGCCCCTTTGTGGGGGCAGATTTGCTAAGAGAGAAGCCTGCATGGTTGCAGGCAGGCAGGTAGCCCTGCAGAGGGACAGAGCTGGTAAAGGAAAGCACCTGCATAGGCACAGGTGGGCAGAGAGAGAGAGCTGTCCCACATTCTTGCACGGATGGCACTGATATAGCCTCCTTTCAGTTGGGAGGGGTTCATCCTCCAGGTTGGCTGTCTGTTACTGAATTTGAATAACTTAACTAGAATGTGAAAGGAGACCAGAGAGTCTACAATGGGCTCAATCTCCTTATCTTTACCTTCTGCCGAGCAGTCTGATACCTGCCTCAGTCTGCTTTTGTGATCTAGGCATTGGTATAGCTGGGTTTATGGTTATGCTAATTCCATCTACCCCCACCTCCTTGTGTGGGTCTGGTTTTAACCTTATTTTTAAGTTATATCTCCATCATTCTCACAGCTCTGGAACAATGCTGGTGTCAAGTGAAGCAATTGAAAGTAGTTTTATTTTCATGGGGAATCCCAGTGTCTGGATGTAGGTCTCTGGGAGTGGGGTCTTAGGATTTTCCTTGGTTATCTTATTTGTAATTCATGTAGCCTGTTAGTCAGTGGTGTTCACAGGGAAGCAGATAGTTTCCCGATAGTTATAAAATTGGGAAAATAAGCATGCATGTGTTGTTAGCGTGGCATTCTAAACCCTGCACTCTCTAGCTCAGACTGCCAAGCTTAGCTCCCAGGACCAGTCTGAGCCTCCACTGCTGCCATAACGTGAGCTCATTGCCCAAAATATACCAAATACATTCCAACCACCACACCTTTGCCTAAATCTTACCTTTCAAGACACACCCACAGCTCTACTACTTCTCTTATATCTTTACCCCAAACTTTGGTGTGGGATCCCCAGCCCCCAACCTTTGTTCCCTAGTTGTAGTTTGGCACCAAGTTCTCCGAAAGCTAGACTATCGTCAGGCAGGGGGCCTCTTTCCAGACAAAAGTCTCGGTTTGAGGGCATCTGCTGAAAACAGCAGGCAGACATTATGGCCAGATTAGCATAACCAGCTAGACCACTTCAATAGGAAGTTAAGTGTAAATAGAATTAGAGGTAGGATGTTTTAAGCAGTGGCAGCTTTGGTGCCCCTGAGGGCAAGTGCCAGGATTCTCTGTCCCCTGGCTTGTGCAAGACTGTGATACATCCCCAATCCACATCCCACCAGGCACCTTCCTCCCTACTGCCCACCCTCCTGAAATCTAAGCCCTTCTAATGAAAGAATGAAACTGGGCCAGTAAGGCTGCCATTTCTCCAGAGATGTGAGCCTTGCGACTGCATCTCCGGAGGAGTGGTCCCTTTAGGTGACCCTTTCTCTTTCTCTCACTACTTGGACTCTTGAGTTGTTTCTTTCTCCGTCCTGTGCTGCTTCCAACATTGCCGCCCCATGAGCTGACACTTTGGCTCTTAGGAATAAATCTATTCTCTGAAAACCTGTGTTTGTAATTAGAAACATGCATTTGACACTTAGCAAATGTTATGCCAATTGTCATCTGTCTGCATTATTGCCAGTTGGACTGTAAAACTTGATCTGGTTTTCTTTATAGAGTTCCTATTGTTATGTGGCAGCCCTGATATAAAATGGGTTGCCTGACTGTGGGTCCTCACCTGTGCGCTTTAAAGGGACTTATAATAAGACTCAATTGCAGGCACACACAATATTAATAAAGGGTTTATTTACAAAATTAGGGGAAATAAAAAGACAACTCAAGAGAAAAAAAAAGAATAAATTGGTGAATGCGTCCTACCAGTTCTGCTGAGCTAGAATCCCAATGGCACACCCAAACTCAGCGAACAGCCAAGAGCAAGAGGAAGTCCAAAGCCCACATATCTGGTTAAATACCAAAACACCGCTGCTTAGCTCCACTCTCAGTCCTCAGCATCCTCCCTTCAGTGATGATGGCATTCTGGGATTCGTAGTCCCAGACGTCTTGGATCTCCCTGGCTTGAGGTGGGGTACGGTCCTGGGACACCCCCTTTCCTGAGTACCACCCTCTTACACTATGAGAATCAGATAAGATGAGAAATTTTAAAGCATCTTGCAAAATAGTACAAATTTAAAAAATACCCCATAATATATTTTTGCCCTGACATTGGTAGAATTTTTCATAAAGAGAAGGCATGAGAAAGATACTTCACATAATTAACACAAATAACATAGATGTGAAAGTAGATATAATAATAGATTAAGATTTAACAACATCCCTAGAAGATGGACAGTGTTAACATCCTCTTTCCACGATGACTAAGTGAAGGACAAAATGGTTCAGAAGTTTGCCAGGGGTCACATAGCTGATCAAGAGCTGGAACTGAAACCAGGCATTCTGATACCAGAGTTCACACATTTTGTCACTTTGCTTGACAATCTTTACATCAGCAGGAGAAGCAGCAAAGAGCTGAGCAAGGGTCAATTCAATTCAAGCACCATTTCCTGGGCATTTGCTAAGTGCCAGGGGCTATGTTAAGCGCTGAGGATAAAAATGAATATGCGAAGGTCCCTGAGCTCAAGGACAATGTTGTCATGACTTAATAGAAATAATTTTAACACTTCTGGTAATTGCAATAATTAGTGCATGACAAGTTAAGCTTGTCATCATACTGTTGTTTTATAGTTTGGCTTGTTACTTAAGATGTAGAGGATATCTTACAGCACACACAGCTGTACTTATACACAACACATTTAAGCTCACAGAGTCAATATAGTCTGTTTCCTTTGTGTTTTGGATGCTCTGCTAAGTGAGACAGTATAAAAACCTGAACATCATCTCTTCTCTGCCCCGAAGAAGCTGGGAGGCAGGAAAGGGTGAGATAAATGGATAAATGATAATATAATGGAGTGAGTGCTAAGAACAAAGTTCCTAAAAGAAGACATGCAAACTTGAAAAAATGAACAGGCCCTTGATAAGCAAATGTAGGGTGGGAGGCAGAGGGTGATGATTGGTGGGGACTAAGGACTTTGCAGAGAGGAGTATGCAAGGTACAGGCAAGGAAAGGGTGGTAAAGACAAGTTCAGAGAGACAGAGCGCAGAGTACATGGGCAGGGGTTCAAAAGGTAGAAGAAAGAATTGTATTGAGTCCAGATAGTGATTGGCCTTTTAGCTTCACTCATAACTGCAGACATAATTACAAAGACAAAGATGTGGCAATAGATCCCAGAACAAAATAGCAATAACTTTTTTTCTAATTTTAGCTCACTAGTGAGTACCTGGAGAAATTAGTTTCTAAAGAATGTCATTTCAAGAGGGAAAAAGTTCTTCGATAAAGTAAGTATCAGACATGCTGAATATTATGTTACCCTATAAGAATTCTACAATTTACATGAACATAAAAATTTTTTAAATTTTGACCAACTGGGTAGTAAGGAAGCATATTTAACTTTGCTTAACCCAGACTTTGTTAAATATAATCATTGGATTTTTAATTCCCCCCTTCCACAGAACACCTATTAAACACCTTAGAGTTGACCTCAGTTGAGTTAATACTCAATAAGGGTGTGACAAAAGAGTGGCTGTATGCATATGGATTGGCATCACTTCTTCAGGAAAACATTCATGTGAGAATGCTCATAGTTTAGAAACTATAACCTCTTGATTACATCATATTAAGTCTCACCTTTTAAATTTCCATCAAGTTTTTTTCCAGTATTATTCTTATGGAATATAAGACGTTTATTTCTTGGCATGATTTTACATAATGATACATCAACAACAAAATGCATCCAATAATTTCTACTGTTCTTCTCTAGGGCTTTTCCTTTCAGTCTTCTATAGAGAGCTGATACATCTATGGCCATAAAGGCTGTCAGTGGTCACAAACTCTGTAAGCATAAGACCTCCCAGCAGCAACCCCGCCCCCCCCCAACCCCTCCCAGTGCAAGACCAGGCTGCACTGCAGAGTCTCAGTACAGTATGTCAAACACTGGTACTATGTCATGTGGAATAAAATGCTTAGTCAAATGATCTGAAGTTCTGGGTTCATTTAGGTAACTGCAGGTTAATTACTTCACATGTTGATTTTTTTTTTTTCTGAGAAAATTATGTCTCCACTTAAACTAGTCCAATATTAAAAACTGTGCTCGTGATTCCTGAGGTCACAAGACTTTAACACAGATGTCTTCTATCCCCTCACACAGCTACTGAGACCTCCCTCTTTCACAAGCAACTCTTGCTTATGCCTCAGCGGAAATGTCATTTCTCTTAACATCTCCCCCAGACTGAACAGGTTGCTATTGTCAGTTCTTGGAAAACCATTTGTCTTTTCCTACTTAGTATTAACATCAATTGTAACTTTATCTATGTGGTTATTCGTTTACTGTTGGCTCTTCAGTGGACTATGAATTAATTGCATGAAGGCAGGGACTTTGTTTCTGTTTAATGTTATTTTATAGCATCTAGCAAAGAAGTGTTAAGTAAACATGGATAAAGAAGATTAAAAATGAATAATTTAAGGGGTAGAAATAGTGAGACTTCATAAACTGGCTACAGCTTAGGCCTCATTCCTAGAATTTTGACTATTATAAATTTGAAATTACAGAGAAATGCTATTCACTGATAAGTTTGTTTATATAATTGCTTTGTTTTCCTAATTATAAATTAATATTTCATTGTTGACTACTAATATAATTGATGAAAAAACTAAATTTATTCCATGATATAAGTTTAGTTTTATTACATGTCTACCATCCAGGTAGTATTTTTTCTATGCAGAGGAAATCTCATTGGCAATTATACACTTCAAATACTTTCAGCCTCATGTACTCTATTCACTATCACTTAAGCACACTACATATGGTTTGTTCCTTTAATCTGCTCCAAAAATCACTCTTTACCATTCTTTTTATTATTCCTGTGGTGCTTTCCATACTTCTTCCCATATATCAGTACCTTAGTGGCACTGGAACATTAAATCTTTAGGACCCAGTGGATCTGGGTTGGTGGGTAACATAATTAGACAGTCCATTACAAGCACGAAAAAAAAAAACCCCAGAACTTGAGTTTTCAAAATCCATTTAGACTTCTTCACTAGACATTTAATATCTCTCCCATATTTCCCTTTGTGCCCCACAGAAATGACTCACAGGTAGCAAATGCTTCCTATGAGGTTGAGTTCTCATGGAGTATCATCATGGGAGGAATCCTGCAAAGATCAGTGATAAGTGTTTTATTTGGAAAACAGAACTCTTCCTACTTATTTTTCTGTCCCACTTACCTGCCTTGGTCTTTTGTGAGTTTGTTTTTCTACCCCCAATTTTTTTCTAAAGTGTATGTTGTGGAGGGGGTGCTGCAACTTAGACAACTAAATGTATACAGCAGGCAGTACATTCAAAGGCACACCATTGGATGATTAATTTGGGCTGATAGACCAAGAAAACAAAGAGACTGGAATTCAAACTTTGTGAAGTTCTATTTAATGTGTCACCTACTTGATAAATTAGCCCTAGGACAGCAACTTGGCTAGAGAGCTCAACTCTAAAGCAAAGGTGATGAAAGTCTTAAGAACAGCATTTTGTACAATGAGATTCACTCACAGACCATGTTCAGGGGAAAGGAACAGTAAGATCACCTTCCTATAAAAAACACTTTGAATCTGACAAACAATAATGCCAGGTAAACAGCCTCCTTCCAGTTTCAATCCTTGCTGTTAACCATTTTGTATTCATTGAAGGGAACTCTTCAATTTTCTAAACTCTTCAAGTTTCTAAATCAGTGGCTAAAGCACTGTAATGTTGGTAGCCAAGCCAAGAATCAGGAAGCAGACTGTTAAATCAATTCAGTCAGCATGGCTTTTTAAACACTGACCAATTAATACTTTAATGTCCCTTAAGAGTATACCAAGTCTACTGGTCCAAGAAAGCAAATGCTTTTGAATCAAATCATTTTATATCAATAAACGGCAAAGAACCTAAAGCATCTACCAGGAAATAGTACAAGAGAAAATAAACCTATAAGTGCAATAGTATAACAGTGATTCAGTACAAAAACAGATGGTAGAATATTATAATTTGAAATGTAGAATAAGAACTCAAAATACAATGAATTGGAATGATATTGATGGTTAATCAATTGCACTGTTGTCTACAGGGATGTGGCCCTCAAATGATTTAACTTTTCATTTGCTGTGGCACCCATGTCCTCCCCTACTCCTTACTTAGTACTCCAGTTAATTCTATCCCTCTGAAACTCTCTGTGCTAACTCAGAGGAAAGTAGCTAAATGTCCGCATGCTTCATGAGAAGATTAGGGGCAGGTGATCTACACTTGAAACCAAAATAATGACAGAGAAAGAGACTTAAGAAAAGAAACATAACCATCTTCCCAAGTCATGCCTGGCTTCATCATAGTTCTGGTTTCTCTGAGACCCAATTGTCCATTATACCTGGAAATCCCAGATTTTTACTTTGGAAAAAAAGCAAGACAGGTATAAGGGTCTTAGATGCAGCTAGAGAGTAGCAAATTTAGGTTTTGGAGAAGTGTTTATTTGGTGTAACTATTCTGCATGGTAGGCTCAAGACTCAAATTGCTCAAAAAGTTAGGTGAGTAGAATCCACACTGTGAGGGAAAGAGCATTCAGCTGGAATGGTTACACATGGAGACCAGAGTTTTGACCTGGTTAAGACAGAGACAAGGGCGAACTGGCAGGGAGAACTGGCAATAATTTTTCTCAAAGTTTGATTTATGGTAAACATGTTTTGAGTCAAACTGAGTACTAAGGCTGAATTTGCAATAATTTCCTTGCTTGCATTTTTTCATTCACTAATCAATTCATTATTTATTCATCTGGTATATTTATATCAGCTGAACTCAACTGCCTGCAAGAGGAAAGCAGCTTCCCTTTCTTTTTCAACATTTGGTGTTCAAACCCTTTCTTTTAATTGTTTCTCCCTTATTCTTTCAATGATATCAGAAGGCCATGGTTCTTCAGATCACACAGCTGATTAAAAGGAATCTGCTCAACCTTGGTCACAAGAACAATCCATTCTAGTTACTGAAATAGACAATCCCCTGGAATTATAAAAGTTTCACATTTTATTTGAGATGAAATCTTTTCTAAGTTTCCCAGCCTTGCTCTTGAGCTTTCCTTCTATCTTCTTGACCCAGCTCTTATTAGATCTCCCCAGCATACTCAAGGGTCGCACTGAGTGGGGAAAGGGCCTGCGGTCAGGAAAAGAAAAGATCTTTCTTGCTGAGTTAGCCAGTCAGATGAGATTCATATTGGTGTCCTCTGGATGTGGCAAGTTCCCAAGCCGATTTTTTTCCCCCCATGAGGTCACACTGACCTGCTCTGTCATGATCAACTGCCCTGCAGAGAGTTCTCATGGTGGTCTCCACTGTAAGGTCCATGTCCAACCCAGAACAAGGAACATGTGCACAATTCCATCAGTGGAGAATGGTTCTCTCTTCTCCTCTCCTTCTCCCTCCCCTTTCCCCTTCTCTCTCTCTCTCTCTCTCTCTCTCTCTCTCTCTCTCTCTCTCTCTCTCAATATCTCCATATGGCAGGCATTTCAAAGCCACTCTTTTGCCTTTTCATTCCCCCAGAAAGGAATTAGGCACCATTTTCTGGGCCCTCCAATGCCAAAAATGTAGATCAGGTTCTCTGGTCACCTCATGCACTAAGGGTCCTAAGAGTCCTCCTATCTGAACTTGAATAAGAAGAACAGCATATTGACCAATCTACCAACAGCAGACCTGCTTCCTTTACTCTTCAATTTCAATCTTTTTTAAATTTTGAAGTGAGTGATGGGCTGAGAATCTATGCGGGTTTTTACTACCTTCTTCACAAATCCTCCATAGATCTTCTGGAATTGGAGCAAGGAATGGAGGAACTTGACACATAATTTCATCTCAACATTAGGGAATATCAGCTGAAGTTGATTAAATGGTTCTGTTTTATCATGGGGTAACAAGAACAGAAACATCCAGTCAGTTCCCATTTTGTGCCAGGTTCTATTCCAGGTGCCAGAGATTCAAAATAAAAATTCATGGTGACTGTCTGGAGGAACTGGTAGTGGAGGGTATGCACTCTCCTCCACATCCTGTGTTCAGGTGGTCTTTGCTTTCTAAGCACAAGTGTGTATAAGGCTGCAAAAGGGAAAAGCACAAACACAAGTCTGAGGGAATTGGAATTTAATGATACATGCGTGTGTGTGTGTGTGTGTATGTGTGTGTATGTGTGTGTGTGTGTGTGTATAAAATTGGGTTGCAGAATAGTAGGAATGGAAAACAAAAATCAAAGCTAGGGTTCTGAGAAAGTAAAATGGAGCAAAAACATCCAAATTTAGAGCAAATGGGCAGAGATCAAGAGCAAATGCCCAGAAGAGGCCATTTTTGGGGACTTGCCTTGACTTGGCAGCAGAGGCATAATGTCAGAGTGGGTTGAGAACTTTAAGGAGTAAGAATGAGTCTTGCAGGCAGAACTCAGTAGGTTGGGAGAAGCTCATCGGCCCTTGTGATTGTTGCTTGAAATTTATAAGGATGCGGCACAGGCTGAGCACCCCCAATTAGGGAAATGTGTAAGAAGACAGAGGCTCAAAACTTGCTGGTGAGATACCTGCTTCCCTTTTAGGTTATTTCATTTAAATTATGTCCTTTCTTCAGAGTTCAGTTAAATCCTATCTTTTCTAAAACCTTGCTATGATATGTTTCCTTTGAACTCTTACAGGAGTTTGGAAATTAGTGACCTGCTGCCATTCATTGTCAATTCATTTATAGAGACACACCCTACCCTCAGACTTGCTGAAGTGTAAGGACCTGAAATAACCTACTTGGTTCTCTGCCCTGCAGCTTGGCAGCTGTACCAATGTTACTCACACTGGCAGGCTCAGATCTGCCATCGCCTCTGAGATCAATCCCACATTCTCACATTGAAAGCCTATGGCAGACATTTAGCACATGTCAGTATTATGGCCCACAGCTTTGGGATCCCAAGCTCTCACTATCCTGCTGATTCTTTATATTTTTGCCTCATATATCAGTGCTGTATATGGTAGAGATCCAGTCAAGGTAATAACTGCTATATAAGGTACTTATAATGGTATATAAGGAAGACTGACCCCACTGATTAAGCAGATAGGGAAGGGTGCTTTCCCCCTCACCTGAGAGGGCTATAGGAGAAGGAACTTAGGTGGAAGTAGCTTTCTGGTGAAGGAGGCAGGAAAGACAGCTGAGCCAGGGCAGGCATGGATTGCTTCTCAACACATGCTCTCCATCACTTACCATCTTTACCTCTTTGTTTTTCTGTTACAATGTAATAAAATGGGTTGCAAATCTTTTACCAATCATAAACTACAGGGAACAACCATTATGTCATAAAAAAGAAACACTCTATTAATTCACTTGAGAAATGTATCATTCTGTGATATTTAAATCACAGATTGTTTATTTATAGATATCTATATATACATACATATAGATACATATAGATACATTTATTTATAGAACATATTTATAGATACAGATTATTTATAGATACATAAAAAATTCAAAATTTGTCTCCATTAAATTCATAATATCTGATCATATAGTCTAATAACCTTATTAACTGAAACTATGCAATTTTAGATATAAATTTCATAGTAATTTTCTTCACTTATAGTGTTCCAGTGTAAAATGAATCTGGCATTAATGCTTAGGAAGCAAGAAGTTTCTATAATTTTGATCTTGATGTCTTACAAGGAAGCGATTTAAAAGAGCTTCTAAGGTTACATTGTTAAAGCTCTGACTTATTTCCTTGTCTTACTTTAAAAAGAGCAGCTAAAGAACCAGAAGCAAGAAGGATCCACCCTGCTTTTGTACAAGATAAAGTAAAGGTACAGAGGTGACTTTCTGCAGTACATACATCACATGAGTGAAGCCTATAAAATCTAAATAGAAGGAAATATGTTGGGAGTTGGGAAGGGTAAAGTACTCATAAAAATCAATAAAAAGTATGTCTTATACTATTCAGCATGGAAAGAAGATAAACACATGCAATTTGCAGCGACATGGATGGAATTAGAGGGAATCATACTCAGTGAAATAAGCCAGAAAGAAAAAGAAAAATATCGAATGGTTTCACTTATA
>PVIJ01000375.1:211473-306681 GCA_004024925.1 Scalopus aquaticus | reverse complement strand
CTCCCTCTGTCCCTCCCTCCCTCCCTGTAATTAGCTTGATAGAACTAGTCCATATGTAGCCTTTAGCACATAACTTCTATTCCCTCATCTTGGGACAGCCAGTTTTATCCTGGGTAGTGACTAATTTTACTGGAGGATGGAAACATGCCTTTTGGAAAGTGACATAATTTCCAGAGCTAGCAAAGATGGCATGTTTAGAATTGAACAGTATCTATGAGTATCTATGTTGGAGGATGGTGCTCATATTCTTTGAAGGTAAGCAGGTTTCCCTCTGACATGTTAAAAGTCTATAGACTTTCCTCTCAATATCTCAGATAGTGTGTATAAGAAATCTATTAGGCTGGTATAGTGTCTGTTCGTCATGTCTGCTATTTAGGTGCTTAGTTAACAGAGTCACCATCCATTTGTTACTAGCTTCAGTGTGATACCCTGAGAAGAGAACTGAACTGACTGCTCCAAGGAGAAAAATCTCTTCCCAAAATACATATTAACAAGAGCTCTGTCCCAGACATTGCCTGGGGGCAATGGAGGCTAAGATGAGGGAATCCACGTCGTATTGCTGAGTTCAGTGCAATATTTCTCAACTGGAAGCCAAGTATCCTCGGGGATGGAAAGATTGAAAGTTCTTCTGGAATTTCTGTTATTTTGGGTTTTATTTCAAAAATACATTTTTAGTATTTGTTTTACTAGTTATGAAGGTAGTCCCCCCAGGTTTACTGAAATATAATTGACAGAGTATTGTGTAATTTTGCAATATGATTACTGCCACAGTGTAGCTAACACCTTCATCATATTAAGAATTGCTCTCTTACCCAATTGCTCTCGTATGTCAAGCAATATTGTTGTCTATATTTACATGCTGTGCATTTCATACCCAGAATTTATTCATCTTCTAACTGGAAGTTTGTACTCCGACAAATAGCTCACTAACCACATAGCCCCTGGTAGCCACCATTCTGTTCTGTATTGCTATCAGTTTGGCTTTTATGGATTTCCATATGACTAATAGCATGTAGTATTTGTCTTTGTGTGGACTATTTCACTTAGCATGATCCCTTTAAGGCCCATCTATGTTGTCACAAGTAGCCTGATTTCCTTTTTTCCTCATTGGTGTGTAATATTCCATTGAATATACCCATCAATGTCATTCATCCATGGATAACCAGGTTGTGTCCATATCTGGACCATTGTGAATAATGCTGCAGTAAACATACGAGCGCATACCTCTGCAGGGTCTTTTCATTTCCTTTGGATATATGCCCTCAGTGCAATTTCTGAATCATATAGTAGTTGTAGTTCTAAAGTTTTGGAGAAACCTCCACTTATATTCCATGACTTCATTAATTTACATTCCCACCAACAGTGCACAGGGTTCTCTTTTCTCCATACCTTTGCCAATACTTGTTATCTCTTGTCTTTTTGTTGATAACCATTCTAACAGGTGTGAGGTGATATCTCATTGCGGTTTTGATTTGCATTTCCTTGATTAGTGATGTTGAACATCTTTTTCATGTACTTGCTGGCCATTTATATCTTCTTTGAGCTCTGTCCATTTTTTTAATTGGATTGTTTGTGTGAGTGTATGTTTGTTTTGCTTTAGCTATTGTGTTCTATGAGTTCTTTATACATTGGGCTATTAGTCCTGATCAGATACATGTTTGCATGTATTTTCCCCTGTTCTGTTATTGTCCTTTTGTTTTCTTGATTGTTTCTTTTGCTGTTCAGAAACATTCTGGTATTTTTGATTTTGTTGCTTGTGTTTTGGAGTAATTTCCAAAAGATCATTTGCCAACCTTTATGTCAAGGAGCTTTTTCTCTGTTTTCTTTAAGGAGTTTTATGATTTCAGATTTTATATTTAGCTCTTGTATCCACTTCTAGTTAAGTTTTGTGAGTGGTAAAAGATAGGGGTCCAATTTCATTTTTCTAGAAGTAGTTATCCAATTTTCTGGGAAAAACTTTTTTATAGTAGTAACTCATACCTGAACAATATATCCAAAATTTATAGATTGAGTTTCTTAATGTGGTGGTTAGGCATATTCCTGCATGTTTTCAGAATCCTCAAGAAATTCCCTTTCACTCAGGGTACATTTATTACCAAAGAAAAACACTAGTAGAAAGAATCTATATCTGTTTCTTTTATATTTGTCAGTCTCTAAGTAGGTTGCATATTGTACTAACAAAGATACTTGTTTATGCTCATTGGCCTCAGGATCTTTCTCTAAAGCAAAGAACCTGGATTAAGTGAGCTCTGAAGTTCTTCCACCTTTAAGTTCTGTGCTGCTGTGACTGTCTTTATAACTGGAATCTAGTCTTGGTTTCTTTATAATTTCTGGTTCAGAGGAGAGAAAACTGGTGTAACATCCTATCTGTTCTGCCTTTAGAAATGATTGCTAAGAAAACATTGATGGAATCATTTTCCATCTTTGTGTCTTAGGCTTTCCATTTGAGACTTAAAAATGGTGACCTAAAAATTCTGAAAATATGTGATAAAAGATACTTGCAAATCTTTGGGATACAGCAGCAATGCTGTTAAAAAACAAGGTCTATAGTGACACTAGGTGAATGGACAAATTATTGCCTGTAAGCTACGTAGTCAGGATGATATAGGTTAAGCTGTGGTAACAAACAACCCCAAAGATTTACTTATGCTGCAAGTCAGTGATAGTTGGTGGGACGAGTTATTTTCATCATGACCACAAAGAGATCCAGACTGTTGGGAACTCCACCCTGACTCAGACTCCTGGACTCACTGGGGGAGACAGGAATATGACAAACAGCACACTGCTTCTTTATAACTTCATTGACAATACAAATCATAAGTTAAGCTTACAGTAATGGGGAATTGAGACTAGTAGTTCTACATGTGACTAAAAGGAGGACATATAGAATATTTATGAAATTTTTATGACACTGGATCTTCACAAATATAATACCATCAGCATGCTCATTTTTTATATCTGGAAGCTAAAATCCACATTATAATTCCAGGTAGTGGTCATTTGAAACTGTAGAACAATGAACAAACTCAAGTTGATTTTGGATTTGGTCATACACGTTTCTTAGAAGAGGGAGCTTTCCTGAGGAGGGTGAAGGAAGAGAAGAAGGATATTTGGCAACTGTTAATTGGTGGGTTGCCCACGATGGAAGAACTGGCAAGTAAGAATTCTTAGCAGTGAGAATGTGTAAAAGGAACAAAGCAAAATTAACCAAGGTTAAATTTCATGGAGCATGAAAGAACACAGGTAAAACTGTGATCAAAGGAAAAGTGGTTTATGACAAAACTTCTTTATTAAGGATTCTGAAGTAGAAATCACAGTTGTGCTTAATGTAGAGGGATCTTATATGGGGCATAAAGAAGCAGATTTGGAATGAAAAAAAATGTTCAAATTGGAAGAGTTGTAACCAACAATTGGGAAGTCTATAAAAATGTATAGTGAATATTTAATGTTTATATTGGGCTTTCAGGTGGATATCTTAACATTTAGTACTTACTGAGACTGTCCCTGCACAACTCACTCTAACGTAGCAGAATAAAAGAAAATTTTAAAAGAGAAGGATATTTTAATCAAAACATGTAATTAGTTGATTACCTGTTTCACAAAGGTAACAACTTGGCTTTTATGTGGGATTCTGTTATCTTTCTGGGAGGTGAAGTGTTCTAAATAGAGCAGCTTTATAGTTCTTTTTGGTGCAATGTTCTTAGAATGACATCATGATTTACAAAAAAATATTATTAATTACAAAATCACCAAACACAGCTAAACAGATTGAAGTTTAAAAACATTTCAAAATGCCAAATATATTTATTGGCAAAAATCATATATGTGTATTTTATATGTAACACACACATATATTACCTATTCAGTGCTGCCTAATAAGTAATGTTTGCATTTATTCACAGTTTAGATTAGCTTTCACTACTGCTCTTTATATTGGTGAGTCCAGCGAACTGGCTAATAGAGAAAGAAAAGCAAAATCCTACTGAGAGCAAAAATTAGCACATTTGGCGCCCACCAAAATATTAAATAATATAAAGGACCTAAGCAGAAAGGGAATTCCTTAAGTGTGATATGGATAGTCTTGACATGCTAGTTTGTGATTTGATGACAGCAAAACTTAGAAAAAAATCTTCATATTTAAAAATAATACAGTGACGTCTGCTTTTGAGTAGATATTGGGAATGCATGCAGCAATGAACCTGATGTGGGCAAAGAGCACTGAAAGACCTGACCCACAAGTCCTCACATAACATTTGCTGTCACATGTCATTTCATAACGCATATTCTTGCTTAAGAATGCAGTCTAGGCTTCCCCGGTGGCGCAGTGGTTAAGCGCTGCGCTGTGGAGTTGTCGGCAGCGGCGACGCGAGTTCGACGCCCAGCCAGGGAGAATCCCACATGGTGCGGCAGACCTCTCCTGCCTCGCCCGCTGCTCCCCTCAGCAGTGTATTTCTGATCTGCCTGTTCTGCTCCCCGCTCTGTCTCTGGTGAACCCTCTCGCCGCCCCACGCCTCTGGCCTGCACCCCAGCTTGTATGTATAAATAAAAAATCTTTAAAAAAAAAAGTAAAATAAAATTAAAAAAAAAATGCAGTCTATACATCCATAATATTATTATTAACAGAAACCACAGTATGTTCCTGGTATTGCCTGCACTAAAGTCCCTCTTCTCCTAGGGCTACTACAGGATGCCAAGGGCAGCTGAGAACTAGCAGTAATGACTGGAAAGAAAGTTCAATAGCTGCTTGTCCAAGATGAATGTGGTCTGACATGTCAGGTGTTGCTTTGACCCCTCTGCAGAATCACAAGAAGCAATGAAAAACCAACCAAAATACAAATACATCAATGCTTCAGGGAAGCAGATTTAGAGGAAGAGCATAGCACTATGACAATAGAGTAAATGACCAGCAGCCTGGTTAATCTTCCTCTTCTGCTTGTTTCCACCTACTTCTGATCTTGGGAGTTCATAATTATTTTACCATGCCTGAGGTAGTTATGATGCCTGCATTCTTCATGGGCTTCTTCCATGGAAAAGTCTACTCTTTGGCTAACCCCACTGCTCTTAAATGGACAATGGCACCATCAGGAAAAGGGGTGAAACCTTAGGGAGCCCCTTGGTTCTGGTCCGGTGTGCGTGTACGGGCACATGTTTATGGCCTTCCATGTTGGGGTGATATGACTCCGACTGACACCTGTTCCAGGATTGGAGGCCAAGACAGTGACTCAGGATGGGCCTTTCCCTCCTGGAGCCTTGAAGGGCAAGGGTTATTGCCTGTCAAGTAACAGACAAGCATTCGGGTTATTATATAACTTGTTATGGAAACACTCTTGCGGGGTAGGAGGGGTGCAGCCATCCACAGACCCTTCGCCAGGCAGCACTATGGCACCTGGGGGTGTGGGACCTGATGTCGTGGGGCAGGCTTATCGGGTTGGCCAACCTTGCAGATCCTGTTGTACACAGAATATTTCCTTCTCTCTCTACTTTTGTTGTTTACTTAGCAAAAGGCACTCCACCCTGGCTGCAAGTTTTGACACTCTCTCTGATACACTGTATGGCTACTGTACCTTGACTTTCAATTACATTAAATCCTATTATAATCATTTTCTTATAACAAATCCTCTTTAACACCTGAAAAGCTCAGCTCCCATGGGTGTAGTGTTATGCTGTCAAAATAAAAAACAGAGGAATCCTTCTGGAATTGCAGTAGCTATTCATGTGTTTGAAAATAAGATCAGCAAAAGGGCTTTACATACTTTGCATTCAATTCTGGTAGTGAAAGAGAAAAAAAGTTATTCTAAGCCATTCAAATATGGCTTGACCTATAAACCAGTGGCCTTAATTCAGTGATTTTAAATCAATGTGATAGCAAGTTAAAATACTTTCTCTGGGAAAGCATTTCTTTCAGAAGCAGGGTTCAGAATTCATAATTATTACCATTATAATGATTAATGTAAGTGTAATAGTTTTCACTAAAACATTATGAGAAAATACTGCAGGTTTTTGCTTATTTGATTGCTTTGTTTTTTTAAATTATTCTGGTTTATTGTCTAAACCACAATAGAGTTTCAATTTTTTTTGGACTGCTGGGGAGTCAAAGGGACCTGAGCTTCATCTCTCTTGCCTTGGATATTTTGGCCAACCTCTATTATCACCGCTCAGAAGACTGTTTATTGTTCCCCTTATTTAGGTTTTATTCCATGCAGTTTGTTGCTACTTTGGAGCAACTCATAGTTTTGAGGGACTATGACCTCAGGGTCAAAGCAGAGGAATGGGTGTATGAGGAAAGTGACCTATTTTGTCAGCAGTGTCTTTTCAGTTTCAGTCATGGCTGTTGATTCAACAAACTTATGCTCTGAGACGCATCCCAGGTAATGACTACTCTCGGTGGAATAGCTAGGGGGGCAGGAACCTCCAGTTAATCAAGACCCACCCAACCAGTCACTCCATTCCACATAGAACCAAAGAGTTATCTGTTTTTATTATTTTTCCACTATGTTAGGAAATTGAGTAACTTGACAATTATGTACCAATCCGGGTTATCAAATTTCCTCTTTCCTTTTGGGTTGTTACCTCCACTTGGCAGTTAGTAAGATCTTACAATTCTGGCAATGAACACACGCCACATTTTAGTCACCTTCTTGAGGACCAAAAGCACAAGGATTGATGACTCTGGCCATTCTATACAGCAGCCGGGGCTTTGCTGTCAGCTGGGAGAGGCGAGTCCTTTGCTTTCATAATGCAGCACTGGTTCAGGCCCATCTTTCCAGCCAAGGGTAATGTGAGCTGGAATGGGTTGTAGAGACACTGGCAGCTGGCTTAACCTGTTTATATAAAGACAGAACACCACCACTGATTAAGACAGCCACCTCCTACTGGTTGCTTTTGGAGGGGAGCCCAGAATTTTCCATAGTGATAGCTTTTAAAAGTTAGGTCAGCATCTCAATGAAAGATAAGGAAACACAAGAAAGCCCTTGTGGGTTTCCCTGTCTTTAGAACCCCCACTGTTGAGCAAGAGTTAGAATAGATATATTTGACCAATAAAATGCCTCTATTAGGTTTATCTTCCTGAAAGGATCACTCTTCCTGGAGTGATCCTCTGGGCTGAGGATTAAGTGGGTCTGTTTGAGCCAAGCTTAGCATTTAACGACTTATGCACAGTCCTGGATCTTCAATTCTGAAACCCTTCAGGGTGGACAGTCAATGATAAGATCAATTTGGTGTCAGGGCATTTTATTTGGGGGACATTTTTAAATGGTAGGGGGCAATGCTTTGAATAATGAAAGACAATTGCTTCTAGGTTTAAATTGGGGAACAAGGTATTGGGGAGCAAATAAGGGATGGGTCAGAAGCTGTGTGGGGGGGAACAAGGACCTACTGGAAGAATTCCATGGAAAATCAATGAAGGAACTATGGGTTTTCCATGGTCGCATGGATTTCCTTACCCCTCACTAATTAAACATACTTGAAGAAACAGTATTACTGAAAAAGTAAGAAAAATCATCTCAGGTCATGGTGTGATTTATGGATACAAAGGAATCCTTACACTAGATTGGATTTTGACTCTATGTATTTTATTATAATTATTTATTAGGTACAGACTCTTTATTACGTTTTCTATTGGTATGCTTAGAAATAAAGATGTGTGGCAATGCCAAGCATGACTTGAACTGGAGTCTTTAGTAGCTCAGGTGTGTGCAACTAAATGTGGTGACTGGAGGATATTCCTGCCCTCTAGTCTGCAACTTCCAGAGGTTAAAAAAAAGAACATCCCACTTTTATAAAAGGAGAAAAAAGTCCTTTGCATAGATTATTATATAAATAAATCTTCTTAACAAGCACTGCAGTTCTTTTTTTTTTTTACAAAGCACAAAGAGTTATTGTGTGATTTATGTGAAAAGGTTATATAACTGTACTCTGTTACTTTAAATAGTATTTTTTATTTAAACTGCCAACTTCTTCATCACCAGCAAAGAAAAAAAATGCATATTTGCAAAGCACAAAGGTAATTTTCAAGGACTGTAATTAGCTCATGATAACTCTATCTTTTGTGATGTCTTTGCTGGGGAACTAGAAAAGATATGGACTTTTTTTCATTGTTAAATCTCAACTGTGGCACCTGCAGTATGTCAGTTCAGTGAGAGCCAGGAAGGGAGAAAGTTTGAAGAATTACACTTGCTCAGGGGGAAAATTACCAATGGACCAAAGCAACAGATTTTGCAATTTTCATTTGGCTTCATCTTTTCTTTCTACAAACATGACAAGGTTCCATTTCCCTGTTCTTAGTCCCCCAACTGACCTTTTATTTCCAAGATATAAAAGGTCTACTTAAAAATCAAGCTGAATACATGATGTAAAATATGGAGACAAGAATGAAATTATGTCAAAGGCAGGACAGCAAAAAAAATTAAAAAAAAATAAGCATGTAATAAACCTTTGGGTCTTAAGTATGGATAATAGTACAGAATGTTGGCAGGAGAAGGGAAAGTAAATGAAGAAAAACAACTTTTGAGGAAGAGGATGCTAATTAATTTAATTCATTCCAGGAAAATCGATTACTAAGAAAAATTTTATTTCCATGAAAAATTCTATTTTGGGGAGAGGTTAGAGGAAATGTGTATACAGGGTGTGTGTGTGTGTGTGTGTGTGTGTGTGTGTGTGTGTGTGTGTGTGTGTGAAAGAGAGAGAGAGAGAGAGCGAGAGCGAGAGAGAGAGAGAGCACACAAATGTAAGCCAATGTATGTTGGCTGAGACAACATTATGGAGGAAACCAGGAGGTCGGAGTCAGAAAATTTCCCGCTTGTCAAGAATATCTCCCACGCAAATATAAGAAGTTTCCGTCTTAGGAAAATAGCCTGTTGTAAGCAGCAGAATTCCCTGGTGGTTATAATAAACTACATTCTAGGCTTTGGAGGAGGGTTTTCTTCTGAGAAGTAATCCCTACCTTTGTAGGCTAAGATCTGGGATTCCAGACGTCATTTTTCTCACCAGCTTTGTGCTATAACCACAGGAGCAACAGGAAAATCTATAAAGCACTTGAGGACAAGGAATTGCAGTGTGGCAACATGAGTGCTGGGTGTGTTTTCTGTGGGACTGTGAGAACATTATCACCTGTTTGGTCACTGACCTGGTTGCCCAGGTGGCAGTTTGGCAAACAACCAGCACGAACAACAACAACCTCTTTGCAATGGACTGTGAAATATTCCGGCCTAGTTGTGCTCCTACGTTATTGATCCCACTCAGTTCAAACATTGAATTCCAATTTTAATGGAAATAAAAACAACTGAAACGAGACAATAAATAAATAAATACAATGAAAGTTCGGGACCAGATACCCAAGTCTACAACTCTGCATAGGGAGAAGGCAATTGAATTTAAACATTGACTTGACTTGCAACTGACAGAAATGAGACAACAGCTGGCTATTTCAATATGTTATGGACAGTGATGTCAGCCAAAATACTTCACAGCTAGAATTCCATTGTAAGCTTGTTATATGTTCAAAAGTTACGTGGCAAAGAGGAGCCTTTATCAAGAAAGTCTGCACTGTTTAGGATTCATTAAATCTTGTTGTCTGGGAAGGTGTCACATACTCTGTTTAACAGATCAAAAGGAGAGGAGTGAAAGTTAATTTCCTAACCAGGAAGGAGGAAGTCAATTAAAAACATACAGTTGAAGAATGATCAATTTCCTTCACACTAGAACCCAAAGGAAGTGTTTTGAAATATGTATTTAAACTAAGAAGTAGAATGTATATCAAAGGGAAAAGAAAAGCTGAGCTGTGAAAGGCAAGGCAAAGTTCGCGGCAACACAACATATAAGAACAGGTACAGCCTCCTCTAAACTCTGGCTGTGCCTCGTGGCAGACAGGAAAATCTCCTCAAACAGGAGACACATTCTCCAAGACTTAAAGGCTATCCTTCAGTTTCTAGCAAAGGTCGATGAGTAATATAAATTCCGACATGGGCTCAAAATGTGGATCAGACTAAAATTAACTTCACTGGTAGAAAGAAAGTAGCTAGGATGACACTATTATCTATTATGCAAAAAACAAAATGCTTCTCCTTAAACTTAGAGGAAAAATGCAGACAAAAAGTCTCTCAAATGAATTGTGTGCCCAGTTTTAGGCAGGCTAGGTCATTTGGAGAGACTCCTCCCTGTTTCTGCCCTTTTCTATGGACTACTTTTAGACCTTAAACCATTAGCCCTCTTTAAGTTTTTTTTAAGTCACCTGCTCTAGAAATTCCAGCGTTTTGTATTTTTAGATGCTAGGGTCACGGCAAATGCAAAAATGATGACTTTTTTTTTTTGCCTTTACAAGCAATTCTTTTTTTGACTTCAGCAGGACACAACAAAATGAGAACTGGAGAAGTTGCTGCCTTCTGTTTTAACCCCTTAGGGTCAGAAAAACCACCCGTAAATCCGAGGATATTCTCAAGTCTCTAACCCCATTAAAGTAAATTCCATTTAGGAAGACAAGTGTGCCCTGTCATGAAACCCCTCACGGGCCAACAAACGATGCAATTAGGCACATTTATTTTCTTGATCTGTTGTTATTTACTTGTAACCATGAGAGCAAGGCAAAGGAGCCACTTTCTGATTTGATTCTTTTTCTCCCTGACAATTCTAAATCGAGTGTTCTGTGCACAGCGTAGAGCCTTCTAAAGTATTTTTTCTCTTTTAAGGAGTGGAAGCGTGTGTTCTATCGGAGGACAGAACCTCCTGTCTTCTCAATTACACTCAAAAATTCAGTCCAAGCTTCTTAGAATAAATCACATATGAAAAGAAGGGGGAGGATGGCATGAGAGAAAGAATGGGAAAACACACTGAACTGCATCAACATTTCAACTTAAACTGAGCACAGTCATTTCTTCACTGGTGATTGCCCCTTATTTATAAATAGCGCCCCTCTTTGCCCTTTCTTCCGTAATTAGGGAAAACTAACCCCTAAAGTCACTCATCTGTACTTGGAGAACTGCTCTCCTCACAACTTCACATATTCAGGCATCCACTCCAGGCGTGCTCAGCAAACACTCGTCATGTGCCATGCAGAGTGGCAAGGAGACAGAGACCTCGGAAACAGGCCTCTTGGAGCTTACAGTCCAGACTGTAAGAGAGGGAGAACAATAACAATAACAATAATCAAACAATTACACTGATAGATGCCAAATCACAGGTATAATAGGTGTGACTTGATTCAGGGTTTCAAGGAGGATTTTCTTGAGGAAGTGATAAAAATTGATATAAGAGGGTTGAACAGGAGTAAATTCACCTTAGAAAGATGTGAAGAAACTTTCCGGTTAAGTAACTAGTGCTTGTGAAGATCGGAGGTGGCAAGGGGTATGGAAATGACAGAGGATGGGGGCGCTGAGGAGAAGAGGCTGAGAGCAACCCAATGACAGCTGAGGCAGGTGTGGAGCCAGAGAAGTGGGTCTGAAAGTCAGAGTACCATCTTGACTTTGAAGAACTGGGAAGCCACTGTTGATGGTGCTAGTCGGGCTCCCTTTTATTCTTCCATTTCCTCACCACTGTACCTGGGCATTTCCCAGATACCTTATTTTTTCTTCTCCTGCTGTATATCTGATTCTTACTAAAGAACTCCTGCCATCCCCTTACCATAGTCCTCTGCTTCTCTTCATCTTGCTTTCTACTCTACTGGGCTCTTGTCCACTTGGCCTCAGTCCACACAAATACCATCATAACTGGGAGTCAAGGCAGCCAGTAATAGAGAGGTGAGGTGTCTATGCAGGCACTCCATTAAAATTCCACATAGATTCTGACAACTTCTTAGAATGTACCTCACCTATGGAGTGGATGACATCGGCTCTTGGAGTCTCTGCCATGGGACATTGTTTCTGTGGGAAAGAGTACTTTAGCAAATGACTTACAAATAAACTCTGGAGCCAAATGCATTTTCTCATTAGGGATTGCTTTTGTATCAAGAGTTTTTTGTGTGGTTGCATCTTAGTTATAATATCTCTCTCACTTTCTTGATTTTCATCCTTTGCATAATGAACTCAATCAAATGTTGAATTAATGAAGAAGTGACAGGAACTTTTAGCCTGTTTTTTTTTTTTTGTTACACATCTGAGTGGGGACTGGTAGATCAATGATTGGAATCCTTAGTTTATATCCTATAGACTGATTTGAAAAGAAAATTTAAGTGTACGTGTTGAATGGATATTTAACTCACTGTGAACTGTTAACCTTTTGGCAGCCACTGAACAGGCACATTCGTATGATTGTCCTATGGTTGTTCTTCCTGCCCATGTTTATCAGCTGTCATGTTGGTTGGATCTTACATTTTTTTCCCATCTCTCAATGAGGGATCCTTTCTATAGTCCCGTTCTTTGCCTTAATACAGTGGGAGTAGAGCGAGAACTTCCTGGATGTATTATTTATCAACAAAGATTGTTGCACATTTACCATTTGCTAAATAGTCAAAGCTTTGAACTGTCATGGGAAAGACAGGCATGGTCTTATCCTTATGGGTCATACAATCTACAGCCATAGTGTCCAGCAGAATTTTCTGGGATGATGGCAATTTCAAATGGTGTACATCCAAGATGGAAACCACTCACCTCAGGAGGCTATTGAGCATATAGAATGTGGATTTCATAAATGAAGATGTAAATTTTTAAAAATTGGATGTATTGGACATATAACAATGTATACATTTAACATGTACAGTGTGTTATTTTGATATTTATATATATTGTGATATGGCTGCTGCTGATAAGGATATTTCCCACATTGCATAAATACAGTATTGTGTTACTGTTCTGTGTTTACACTACTGGATGTTAAATCTCTATAGCTGTTTTAGAACTCATTGCAAGTTTGTACCCTTAAAACAGCAGCTATCAATCTTATCCTCACACCTGTCATGCCCTGGTAATCACCACTACTCTTTATTTCTTTTCTTGGAGTTTTGATATTTTTTAGATTCCATAATATAAGTGATAGCATAGAGCACTGGCCTTCCACTGTCTGACAACTTGCTTAGATAGTATGTTGGAGGTTCACCCATGTTGTCACAAATCATGGTATATCTTCCTTTGTCATGACTGAGCAATATTCCTTTTTGTCTCTGTATCAGAGAGGATCTAAATTTTTAATAGTTACATGTACATGTGGTCATTGGGTCGCAAGGTATAGCTCAAGAGGTGCAGGGAGACAAAGATGGTAAAATATCAAGAGGTAAAATATCAGCTAGAGCCTAGGGAAATAATTAACCACTTACACATTTTAGAACTAAAGGAAGAAATAACTGGATTCCAAAAACTTGACATTTTCAATAAAAGAAATGTAGGTAAGTGACATTGAAACGATCTTTTAGGAAGGAGTTTAAAAGTCTTAATATATCTAAAATCTACTAAAAAAGATGACCATTCACTGACTCTTCTAGAAATCTACACAGATGCACCTACCCAACTGCCTTCCCTTTAAAAAGGATCCTGTGAGGATTTTTCATACCAGATGCACAAGCACGCTGCGTTGTTTGGAAGACACAGAGGAACTCTACATTATCACTGTGCTAGAAATCATTACTTAACTGACTGCACAACAGAAAAAAAATGAACTTTTAAGGCTAAATGGGTCAT
This sequence comes from Scalopus aquaticus, assembly GCA_004024925.1. Taxonomy (NCBI): domain Eukaryota; kingdom Metazoa; phylum Chordata; class Mammalia; order Eulipotyphla; family Talpidae; genus Scalopus; species Scalopus aquaticus. The sequence continues at coordinate 293,080 of PVIJ01000375.1, read as the reverse complement.
GCAGTGATTTAAATCACCCTTGGAAAAAAATCTAGCATAAAATGTTTTGTTCCAGAAGAATATCACCCATTTTAGAATCAGTACAAAAGAACTCTTTGGCTAGAACAGTTTGTATCAGACAGAGTTGTTTAAAAGTTGTATGTTGTGTTACTGGTAGCAACAGGCTTCCAAGATGTTTTATAGTTGAAAGTCGTCATACCTGGCTTGCAGCTGCTAATCAAAGAAGGATTTAAGAAAGGAGGGAAAATTTGCTGTCCTTTTCTGAGAAGAGCAATGCCAGGTGAAAGCTTTCTTGGATTGGGAAGAGATGGTAATGGGGAGATGGGGGTCTATAGAAAGAAGAGGATACCCTAATGCTAGTGATCAAATTGGGCTTCGTCCACGTGGGGAGAGACAGTTCAAGAGAGAACAGAGCTTTGGAGCTAACACACAGGGCAGGAAAGGAAATGAAAGCTGTGTATTTAATTGTCCCTAGAAAGCTAATAAAGGAGAAAAGACCACTGATAGACAGAGAATACACCCTGGAGTTGAGCCTAGGAGGAACCTGGCTTTAAGGCAGTGGATATTGCAACAGTTAAAAAAGCATCCTAATCAAGTCTGGGGGGAGGACTAATGTTAGGAAAAAGGTGAGAAATAGATACAGATTTGAGAAAGGAACTTATGAAAAATTCAACTTGATGCTATTTAAAAGTTGTTCAAAATGCACCATTACTGAAATAATTATATATAGATGTATCTATATATCTATATATAATTATATATATATATATCTATATATCTATATATTTGTTTTGTTAACTTTGGCCCATTTATGTCCATCATAGGAAACTCAGTTTAAAAAAACAAAACAAAACATCATCTCCTTGCTTTTCACCCCATAGTGACAGTCTGTTTCAAACATACTTCCCTGAAATGTTTTTTTCACCTCTATTTCAGTCTCCTTATCACTAGGATAAGACCAATACTATCTATCCCTGATAGTAGTGACAATCAAACAAGATAACAAGTGTAAAGCACCCGGGAAACTCTAGAACATATGCAAATACAGGCCATTTCATTTATTATTTGAATGGCAAATGATTTCCCTCAAAGTTAAATCTGTACACTTAACACATAGAGGGTGATTGCAAGAAGCACTAAAATGTGACTTGCACTCCCTGCCGATGAGGTGAAGGGAAATGCGCAATGGAAAAAGCTGGGGTGTGTGCGACCAGGGTATATGTGCTTAGAACCTGAGTTTCTAAGTCTGTCCGGACCTTGGTCTGTGAAAGGCCAGACTAGAGGAGGAACATCAAATAAGGCCCCAATTCTTGTCTACCCGTTATAATGTATTGACATATGTGCGTGTTTAATGATGGTGTCATTTGTGTGATTATTGAATTACTTGCTCCTTCTGGGGTAGAATTGCCTCAGTTTTTAGAGTAAGTCCTTCCAAGATCTGGGGTGGGAGGAGGAAGGGCACAGGGAGATCTCCATGGAGAGAATTTACTATGTAATTGGAACTGGGCTGGCTCCACTTCTTTGCAGATTATTCTTCTTTCTCTTAGTCGCTGTATTTCAGGAGAGATGATGAAGCGATGGAAGGGTCTGGAAGGAAAGGAAAGCCTGAAGCGGTTGGCTGAGCATCTTCTGCTACAAAAGGCCACGGGACCAAGGCATGTCCAGGGAAATTTGCTTGACTGGAGGGGGACAACCTCACAATGAATTAGTGCCAGCACAGGCAGGAGCTCTCCCTGTCACTGCGCGGGCTTGCGATTTGTTTAATTAAAGGCAATAGGAAGAGTAGACTAATATCTCTGTTTATGCAACTCAACTATGAAGTAAAGTAAATTCTGCCTGGCAAATCCAACTTGCTACTGACTTCCATTTTGTTAGAGGGGTCGTTTTGCTGTGGCTACTCCAGTGGTCTTTCCTATAAGTTTTGCTTTTCCAATATTCAATTATTGTAGCAAATTTGTGTCATCTCACTCATAATCAGACCTTCTTGAATGGATGCTAATAGTGTCTGTTTTATCCCCCTGCATGTGTTGGGAATAAGATAGTTATTGTTTTTAGAGCCAGATCACAGGAGGCCACATTTGTGTCTTACATCAACAGATCCTCATTCCTCAGTTCCGTACATTTCATTCTTTTTTTAAAATAAGATTTATTTATTTATGCATACAAGCTGGGGTGTAGGCCAGAGGGGTGTGTGTGTGTGGTGGTGATGGGGGGAGGATTCACCAGAGACAGAGTGGGGAGCAGAACAGGCAGATCTACTGATGTACACTGCTGAGGGGAGCAGCAGGCAAGACAGGAGAGGTCTGCTGCACCATGTGGGAAGCTTCCTGGCTGGGTATGGAACTCCTGCTGTAGTGGCTCTGGATAGCTTCATAGTGCTGAGACTTAACCTGTTGCGCCACCAGGGAGGCCCCAATACAGTTCATTCTTGCTGTGTGAGTTTCCACGTGGAGGGAGACTCGGAGCCTTGGAAGAAACAGGAGGCCAGCAAGCAGAGTGGGTAGGTCCCTTCATTCGAAATGCACAAATGCAAAGCTGCGGGCAGGCAGTCTTTGCAAGTTTTTCTATGTAGAGTCATTAGAATGCTGGGTTTTCTTCTCTTGTTTTCTATTTCAGCCACTCTCTCAATGAGGACATGTTCGCATCCACAGAAGTTCTTTTCAAACACTACTGAGAAGACTGATAAGAAGAAAAGGCATCCGTGGGTGCATTCTCAGAAAGTGAGCATTTGGTTTAACTACAGGGCAATCCTGAGCTGATTACCGCAGGCCCAGCTGACTGGCGAGGTTGCCAGGCAGCGCCGTGCTGCCAAGAGTGGTGGTGGAATGAAGTAACCATGTGGTTCGTATTACCATTTTCCAGCTTTTTAAGGTTTAGGGAGGAAAACATCACCAACAATGATAATTTAGCTTGGAATGAACACATTTTCAATGCAGTGTTTGGTAAGTACTGATCTACTTTAAATCCTCAAGTTCAAAGTCACTTTTGGCTATGTGGACAAGATAAGGCACAGGAAGTAAAGATCCTATTATATGCAAATAACGGTGTTCTTGGCCAATTCCTCTATTTTCAAAAAGAAAGGAAGAGAAAAACTTCTTAGCATTTTCTCAGCTGCTGCTTAGAACTTTTATAAGGATAAACCAGGTGAAAAAAGAAACCAAAGGCAAACAATAAACTCAATTCTGCCTTCCATTTATTTATACATCTTTTTAAAGAAGTTGATTTTTTTAATATCTCAAGTCAGAACGTGCCACATACTAATCAATTTGTGTTAACTGATGTTAAACCCTAAAAGCCAAGTGTTTTAATTTGTCTTTTATTACATACTTTTTTTTTTTCAGTTTTTAAGAGTAGAGAGAAATCTGGGATTATTCACACTTTAAATTTTCCTGTGTATTCTTGGAAATATTATTCTCAGAAAATCTGAAACATCAAATTGGAACAAATGATTCAATTGACATAAACAGACTTGCAAAGGCATATGGTTTGCTTGCATTGACTTTAATAAAATACTTTATGAATTAAGCCCTTCCTCAAAGAAGCAGATACACTTTGCTCCCAGTGGGGCGTATCTGGACCCCAGAGCTTTGCTTCCAGTCTTATCTCTTAAAGAAACCCATTAAGAAAACTCACTTTTTTTTCATATTCATTTTAGTAGATTTCAGGTGCCCCTTAGAATGCTACTGCCTTCTTACAAGTGTTTTCAGTATTCTGGGAAAGCCACTAAGAGGTTGTACTCCTGGAAGCAAGGTTTTTCTGTCAGAAGTTATAAAGCAGCAGAAATCAGGAGGAACCCATCAGCTGGTGCAGTGAAACATTTCTGCAAAGACTTTCAAACAAAGAAAAAAAAAATACTTGTCAGTTATAATGTCCCGGTTTAAACAAAATGCAGTTTTGCTTAAAGAGATGCTGTCAAACATAGTCATGTGGGCTCCAAAATTATGCTTTGCAAAACACTAAATTAATTTGCAAAACCTAATCTTGGTTTTCAAAACAATGTCAGAACTTTCAAAGTTCAATAAAAGAAGGCAGCATTTGTGGTTTAGGTGGACATTATCCTCTGTATTTATTCAACGTAGTATCCATCAAGCCATCCTTGTGTCTGTCTGTCCATCCATTCATCTAACAAGGATTGCTGAATTCTTATCATGTACCAGGCACTATGCTGGATCCTGGACACAAAGATAAACAGACACAGCCACATTTTTAAGGCCAGTAGTCCTAGTGAGGAGATAAGCCTGAATAAATTGTTTCAGTCAAATAACATGACCACTGTCACATTAGGCAGATCTGGTGGGAAGCAATCAAGGACTTGGTGTTGCATTCGTTCATGGTGCCTAGGAGCTTAGAGAGGAGAGACTATTCTTTTCAGGTCCTCTCCTATATTCATAGAAGGCCTAGTGTCCAAAATCCCCTTATGTTTTCTCTTGAGAGACCATGATTGATGAAACTATTGCCGAGAACACAACGCCACAGGGATACACAAATAAGTATCCCACACACAATTCTCTGAATTGGGAACTAGAGGGGGGAAGGAAGAGAAGAGGGATATTTGGCAGCTGTTAACTGGGGGCTTGTTCCCTCCCTAGCTGCGTCTACATGATTTTCTCTCCTTCCAAGGAAACGTGAAGATTTTAGTGAGTAAGAGTGACATTATCATATGGATAATCTAAATCTGATCTAATTTACTAAAAAGCAAATATTTTGAAAAGTCTTATACTTAGTTACGACTTACATGTGACAGATTTAAAATAGAGTGTGACTGTTCAGTTCTTTCAGTGCAGTCGACAAAGACTTGTTTCGAGAGTGTGCCAAAGACATCCTTACAAATTTTGGATTCTCCCAACGCAAGATAGTTGGCTTTTTAACTGCATCATTCAGAAACATATAGAAAATTAACTTGATTTTATGATTTTATTTTTGATGGCTCTGTGGCAGCAGTTACATAAACTATGACAACAAGAACTGTCCTCTGACTTTCTTAATAGTAAGAAGGAGAATGTATGTTTGGACTCAGCACTTATTTATGACTTCTCTGCCTAGCACTGTAGTAAGTATAGGCTCAAAGGGAAACTGACAAGGCAAACTTGATGGGCTTATGGCAATTCTTCTGAAGGCCTCTGAGTTTCAACGGAATGTGTCAAAAGAATATAGTTGAGTAATGTATCCTTTAGCTCAGGAGTGGTGGTGGTTGGAACGTGGTACCGTGTCTCCTGGCATCTGGAAGCTTAGGCGACATAAAGATTAGAAGATATGTGAGAAAAATCAACATTCCTTTTATGTTATAGGCTTTTAGATAAAGTCAATGAATAATAGCAAAACCAATTAATAATTTGGAATTTTTCATTTTTATCTTTGTGCAATCCATTCAACAGCAGTCAACTGAGGGGATAGTTTGCTGATCTTTTTCAGTCACTAAGATTACAAAGTCAAATTCTTAGATTACCAAATACCTTGGTTCACTCCTTTTAGTCACTGATGTTTTTGCTAAACAAACTCTATTGATATCAAAGAGAGGCTTTACAGTTTACTAAATGAATGGCAGGGATGATTTTATTGTAAATCACTTAAAAATGTGATTCTTTAAATTGACTTAGTATCTAAAAAATTTTAACTGACTGTAGTTTTGCATTAGCCATAGTCACCCTGACTTCCACTTGTTAGGGTGTGCTCAGCACCTGACCATCCTTGTGATGCCAAAGGAGGGCAGTTGCTTCATGGGAAGTATCAGTAAGTATTTCTGGGCTCACGTGTGTTTGTGATGCTTGCTGCGATACTCTCCTCAGCCACCTTATGTTTGAAAGCCCATAATCTATATCTACCCATTTCACTTACATATATTTTTCAACAACCAGCTAAACCTACCTAGTCGTGTAAGTGCCCATCACTTTGAGCTTCAGTCATTCAGTGGACAATGAACACTAACCATCTATCATTACTCTAGAAGCCGAGTGAAAGCATCTAGAGAGGATCACAGGAGATGCCCCTGGCTACCTGGTCTTGAGAACAAACTTCTGAGCTCTCTGATGGAGAGAAGTCTCTAGAAAGTGGAGTTTATGGACTACAGTATGCTAGAAGAGAAGGCCTTTTTCCCCTTCATCATCAAGAGTTTCTCTGTATCCTCAATTTTTCTGATCTTAGAGAGGTACCCTTGGTTTTTACCCAAACTTATTTGGAGTTTTTCATTCCTGCAGGACTTTTCTTTGCAGGAAACCCCACAGAGAATCCAGGCTTTTAATGGGCATGCCTGATTCACCCTATCACTTGGAAGCTGAGTCCCAGATCATTTCTTAGATCACATCCCTTTTGAGTTAATAGTGTTTCAGCATTGACATGAGCTAGTTCTACTGCTCTCCCTTTTGTCCTCACCCCACCCCCGCCCTAGATTTTCTCTAGCTCTTATCTGGCCTCCCCTCTGACTTGGGGTTGGTCCTACTTTCCAGTTCATTTCCTCTCCCTCTATTTCCCTCAAGTGCTTCCAGCACAATGGGATTTACTGCTGACAGTAAGCACCTTGGTGTGAATGATTTTATTTCACCCTTTGTTTATAGTTGATGTTGACAAACAGGGATTTTGGAGCCTTTTAGCATGAAGCATTGAGTAAAGGAAAGGCTACCTCTGAGGAAGAGGTGGAGAGACAGAAGCAGCAGAAATTGTGGAGATAAAAGGCATCTTTGACACCCTGTCTTTGTACTTACTTGCAAATATTCCAGCTCTGGTCACTCTGAAACTACATTGTTCCTGTGCATTTCTCTACTCATCCATCTCTGTCCAATAAACATTTGTGGATTCCCACCTCTTTGCCAGTGTACAATAGGTGCTAGGGTTACAATGGTAGGCTGCCATGAAGTCTAGTGGGAAAGGTATATGAATCAAATTATCATGTAATAAATACATACATGAGGTGAGGGAGATATATGATGAAGAGGGAAGTTACAATAGTGGAATTCAACCAGGTAGTGATATCTGAAAAAATACACCTGGAGAAGTGACTGAGATATAGTGGAATATAAGACATAACTCAGTGACTAAAGAAAGAAACACATTTACTGGTCAAAAACAAAAGTATGGACACAACCCTGTGGCAGAAAGGAGCATGGTGTGCTCAAAAAACTGAAAGAAGGGCCTCCCTGGTGGCGCAGCGGTTAAGCGCTGCACTGTGGTGCTGTCGGCAGCGGCGACGCGAGTTCGACGCCCAGCCGGGGAGAATCCCACATGGTGCCGCAGACCTCTTCTGCCTCACCCGCTGCTCCCCTCAGCAGTGTATTTCTGATCTGCCTGTTCTGCTCCCCGCTCTGTCTCTGGTGAACCCTCTCACTGCCCCATGCCTCTGGCCTGCACCCCAGCTTGTATGTAAAAAAACAAAATAAAATAAAAATTAAAAATATTAAAAAAAAAAGAATAACTTTCTTATAAAAAAACTGAAAGAAGTTCTGAATGTCTGGGAGGCAAAGAGCAGTGAGATATTATGGGATGGGGTGGAGACTCTTAGAGTACGTAAAACGTTTTGCTTGTCCTCAGAGCAAAGGCAAGTTATCTATTGTTGTACAGCAACTTATCACAAATTTAGTGATGTAAAACAATAATGAACATTAGTATCTCATAGTTCTGTGGATCAGGAATTCAGGAGCAGCTTAATTGGGTAGAACTGGCTCAGGGTCTCATGCAAAGTGAGCTACAATGAAGGTAAAATTGCTGCTGTCATCTGGAGTCATGACTGAAGATAAGGGCCTATATCCAAAATGACTTACCTACTTTCTGGGACAATTGATATTAGTTGTGGTGGGAGGTCTCAGTTACTCTGCACAGGGCTGCTTGATTAATCTCATAGCCATGGCAGTTTTCTCATCCACAGTAAAAGAGAGGGAGAGAAATGGAAGAAAGGAGGGAGAGAGAGAAAAAGGGCTGTGTTTCTTAGGACCTAACATTAGAATTCACATAACCATTTTGTATTAATACATTTTGTTTGTTAGAAGTAAATTACTAATTCCTACCCACATTCAAAGGGAGGGAGATTAGACTCCACCTTTTGAAAGAAGTACTGTCAAAAAATTTGGAATATATTATAAAACAACCAAACTGTTAAAGGATGTTAATCATGAATGATGATGATATAATAGGATTTGCCTTAAAAAAATCAATGTAAGTGAAAAACAATAGCACTGGCATTGGTTAATAGATATCAGAGAGATTCAGTATGACAGTGGAATAGAATGCTGATGAAGATGAAGAGTTCAAGATAAATTTAAAAGATACAATAAGTCTTAGAGATAAATTGGACTTAGAGGTTGAAGGAGAAGAAATATAGATGCCTATATTTTTGGGTTTGCATAGATGAAAAATGTGTCATTCAGTGATGTGGAGAATGAGAGAATACTAGTTTTGGTTTATTGAAGATAGTGAGGTTAATCATGATTTTAATTAAGATATAATGTTTGAAGTATCTTTGAAATATCCAAATATGGCTACCAAGTAGTTCATTGGTGGTAAAACCTCTGGATCTAACTTAAGAGTTCTGAGCTAGAGATATAAATTACTGAGTTATCCATGCATAGACAAGAAAGATGTCTCTAGATTTGATGAGATCTTCTAGAGAAAGAATAAGAATATGAAAAGAGAAGAGAGTTTTGAGAAATTGGAGTGATTACTTGCAATTTAAAAGGAGTATTTATGTCTGATATATGATTATTTTAGCAAAACCTGGCATAACCGCGTTATCAAATATCTGGTGAATGCATGCATAGATCACAGTCTAATGTAGGCGTGGCTGTGCATCTCACAGATGTCTGTAAGTCATGCTCATATATTCTCTTTCTCCCCTCAAGTTTTATTATTTTGTCAGCCATTTGTATAACTAACTCAGTCTTGGGGGACATTTCATACCACCACATACGTCCATTTCCTTCATTCACCATGCTCATATATTCTGATGATAGCTCTTCCAAGTGTGTTTCCTCAATTAACAAAATGTTCACCCAACACTGGATCTAACAGTCATCACCATCAGCAACTGCATCCTCTCTCTTTCCCTGAGTACATTTTTATTGCATGTTGTAAAGAAATGCTTAAGATAATTGATGCTGTATCTACATACTATGTTAATATTTTAGATCATATTTTATTGTTGTTAAAGTAGATTTCAAGAGACTGAATCTTAAAATGAAAAAAAGAAGTCATTAGTGGCAATAAAGGGTCTGTAAATAGTGTGTCAGAGGAATAAAGGTAATCAAAGTGGCTCTTTCGGCTACTTACACTTTTATAAAAGCTTTGTTTAGTTATGAACTAATTGTGGAGATGATAAGTTAAACCCAAAGAAAGAGAAATAGCTTCTCTAGTTTAACAGTTGTAGAATCTTCTGGTAATTGCTGAAATATTCCCTTTCAGTACACTTAAAGTGTGTTTTTTTTTTTTTTAGGTCACAGTAGAATGCTTGATCTGAAATATGTATTTTTGCTTTAACTTATTTATAGCTTTCTTTTTCAGTGTAATTCTAGGATTATAGTTGAGACGGACAGCACTGGATTTATGTGTTAAGAAAACAGAAAAACTCTAGGAAAAGCAGAAAAAGAGGGTACATTTAATATAATTGTCAAGTTTTGATGATTAAAATGTGACTCCTCCTGCACGCCACAGGTGCCCATCTTAAATGTCCATAAAAACTGTGCGTACACAAGACAAGTGTAGTTGTCCAGTGTTTCTGGGGGAGCATGTGAAATTATACCTCTCCTCTTTGACTACAGTGTGAAATTGTAAAGTGTAAACATGATCAAAAAGAAGAGTGGTTTCAAAAACAGAGAAACAACAACATTCCATTCTCCCAGAACCTCTTCAGCCAGACAGCTGCCCCCAACCCCCTTCTCCCAGCAGTCACTAGAAACAACATCCCATTCCCACACCATCAGCTGCCTGAAAGGAAAGGGCACCATCAATTCTGAGAAAGAAATTGCCAAAATAACAAAGTTTATTGGAGTGGATAATTTCTCTCAGAAACGGCCCATCAGCTACAGACACAAATCTGCTTGCCTATTCCTCACCCCACCCCTTAGTTAGGGAAAACAGCCTAAACCTTTAGGAGAAACTTCTCCTTTCAGCCAAAGAATAATAAAATGACACTACCATCTTGGAATATTTTGCATGTACTTTCCTTCTGCCTTCGTTATTACACAGCTGTGTGTATGTGTGCGCCATATCTTTTTGCCTTTTCATTTTGTTCAGCGTCCAAAAAGCTATAATTTTAATTGAAAATATCACATGAACATGGTTAAAGAGGCAAAAAGGACACGAATATATGAAATAAAAATGAAATGTCTCCCCCTCCCCCTCCACTATTCCCTTTACCAATTCTTCTAGACTCCCGAACAGCAGATTTTGTGAGGAGGGTATGTGTGTGTAAGGGAGAGAAAGAGACAGAGACAGACAGACAGATGGGGGGTAGGGGAGGGACAGGTGGGGACCAGAGGGGATAGAGATGGTCTTGATGGTCTTATTTTTAATTTAAGAATTTAAGAAAAAAAATATATCACACGTATGCACACTCATTTTCTTCTACTCTCCACCAAAAAACAAAACACAAAAGCCCAAAACAAACAAGCTAAAAATCCCCAAACCTCTACTGTTTGGTGCTGGTTAAAGGTCTTTCAGAATAAGCTCATTCCAAAAACATTTCCAGTATAACCAAACAATGAGAAATGCTGGTATCCAGCCAGCCGCAGCCCCTGCCATCTCTGATTTAGTGCAATTTGATGATGATTAACTCAAAGAGAAGATGGAGATGAGTTCATGGAGTAGGAAAACAAGCAACCAATATTTCTCCTCCACTTATTTATATTTAAACAATTTTATTTTGAACCTTCTATTTTAGATAATAAGTTCATGTGCACATAGGATGATTATTTTAGGAGGCAAAAGTCTCTTGGGTCTTGCATTTTCATTTTAATTATAAAAGTTTATGGAATGTTTTCTGAGACTAGAAACCTTTTCTTAAGGAGTTATTTTTCCCACAATATTAGGAGGGTCTCTGCTAGGTAAGCAATGATGCCAGTGCAAATGTTCTAGTACTCTCTTCTCCCATCCAAGCTAGCTTAATAAGCTTTAGTTCTATTACATGACTATTTTAAAAACAGATTGAAAAATTTGCTCACCAAGAGAACAATGATTAACTAAATCTGTAAATTGCCATTTACTTGCTATCAATGGCTTAAAGGAGACTCTAAATCCGCGACTAATGGCCTGGGAGTCAACTACTTGCTTAAAGAGCCTTTTAAAGCAAAGTGTTATTTTTGAAATCTTTGGGTTTTTTTCTTATTTCCCCATGCCATTCTATGTTTTCAAAAACATACACACTCTATTAATAAAAAAGAAATATATTCCCAGATTTCATTCTCTTTTTAACTACATACTGAGTCTCTATGATTATTTTCTTCTGAATCTTTATCCTGGATTTGCCATAAGATAGTGAAGATCACGGGTAAGAGCAGGTTCCTGGAACAGGCTAGCTCAACTCAATACCTTGCTAATGATATGGCTTAGCTAACTTTCCTAATCTGCCCACACATCAGTTTTCTCAACTGTAAAATGGGGGTAAATTTATAATTATAATGTGAAATCGATAGGGTTGTTGTAAAGATTGAATGAGAAAAATGTAAGGGAAGCTCTTCACATAGTTCTATCCCACAATAAACTTCAATGAAGGGGAGTTTTAAAAATGAGATACAAAATATGAAAATTTTAAAACTTTTGGAAAAGTCTTTAAACCAAAATAAAAGAAAAAAATGCCAAACGATGTGAGCTTGGATAAATAAAACTCAAGTTATTTCTCCAGATCACACTGAGTATGATATTCTATGTTGTTTAGTATTAAGTATGAAGTATGTAGTATGTATCATCACAGTCTATCTGTGCCACCCAGGAAGTGGCTGGGAACACCGATGGCAGTGTGCTGGCCTATGAATGTGGAGGAGAAAGGTAAGAAGTTATATAGATCATAGAAGGAGGGGTCCAAATAGCCAATGGAAGAATAAGATAGATAGATAGATAGAGAGAGAGAGAGAGAGAGAGAGAGAGAGAGAGAGAGAGAGATGGAGATATAGATAACTTATATTATTGCTTGGACAGCACAAAAAATGACTAGTATTTCACTTGGAACTTATACATTGTTGCATATAGAGATGGAATGCAGAGCCAAAGCAGTGACTACTTGCCCTATATATATAAAAAAAAAAAAATCCAAAGGCCATCCAAAGGCCTTCTGTATACATCAAAGTTACAGCATAAATCCACATCAGTTCTTTTTCATATGTGTTTTGTTTAGAAGGGGGACATTCATTCATTCCATAAAATGTTAACACATATCTTTTTATCTATTGTGGGCAAGTTTAGTAAGTCTACTCTCATGGCCATTGAGATAAACTGATGATTCTAACAGAATATTTTCGGTAATAATGAGAGTCCTTAAAGAACAACTGTCACTCTTGGAGGGGTGGTAGTAGGTGACTGATATCACAACTAAAATATGACAACTGAGATGATCTTTAAATAGAGGATGAGGGGTAAGCAGAATTAAAGTGGAGAGGAGTGAGATAGTGGAAAGGACAAGATGAGCAAAGAGGATAGCTACAGATGGATCCAAGGTCAAAGAAGTAGTCTCAGTGAATGTGAAGAACTCGGGAATATTTGCAGGTTGAGGGGGGAATGTTAGAGTGAAGAGAAGACTAAAAAAAAATGAACTGAGGGGAAGTTTTCAGAGGAGGGTGTATTGGCCTTTAATGGAACATTACTTCACATTCTGGGGCTGGAATACAAGGTAGCTGGGGAGCAAACTGACAATTGTTATTGATTTCACTTTCATTAGAAAATGGATTTCCCCCATAAAAAACCTACAAAAAAACAAGGGCAAAATACTCCATGACTCTGCCTTCATGAATGTCTTTATAGACTCAACGATGACAGCGAGGGAAACAAAAGCAAAGTGATCAAATGGAACTACATCAACTGCAATGCTTCTGCACAACAAAAGGAGCTATCATTATACTGAAAAATCATTCTTCAGAAGGGGAGAAAATGTTTATACATCATACATCTGACAAAGAAATCTACAAAGAACTGCAAAGATCTACAACTCAACAACTCCCCCACCAAAAAATAAGTAAATAAATAAATAATTAGAAACAAGAAGGAAATAGATACTTCTCCAAATAAGACATAAATGGCTAACAGGCATATGAAAAAAATGCTCATTGTCACTTGTCAGGGAAATGCAAATAGAATTATGAGATATGACCTCACACCAAAAAGAATGACCAGAAATAAGTGTTGATGAGGATATGGAGAAAAAGGAACTCTTGTCCACTGTTGGTAGGAATGTAGGCTGTTCCAGCCTCTATAGAAAACAGTATGACTCTTTCTCAAAATATTAAAAATAGATCTCTATAATCCTGCAATTCTACTCTCGTGTGTCTACCTGAAATATTCAAAAAATAGTAATTTGAAGGAATATATTCACTCTGTGTTTGCTGCAGCACTATTTCCAATAGCCAAATGATGGAAACAACCTCCCAAGGACATATGAGTGAATTAAAAGATGTGGCCTATATACACAATGGAATACTACTCAGTTATAAAAAAATGATGAAATCTTGCAATTTGCAATGTGATAAGTGAAATAAACCAGAAAACGAAAGATAAATACTAGAATGTTTCACTTACATATGGAATTAGAGAAACAATCAAAAGGTCAGAGGAAACCAAGCAAATCCTAGGAATCTGGGTAAATTTGAGGCTCTCAGAGGTGAGGTTGGAGATAAAAGAGGATTAGAGGGACCAGTGGACTGTGGTGGAGGACTGTTGATGCCTTGGTGGTGGATGTAGTGTGTTAACATACATCTGAAGAGGTGTGTCCTGTGTATTATATGAGGTGCTGTAAACCAAAATTACCTCAAAAAGAAAAAAAAAGAAAATGGATTTTCTACTAAACACCAAAGTAAAAATCTATTTGATTATTTACAAATTTCTTGAATGCAAAGAAAATAGAAACAGGGGAAAGAGAAGGTAAAACTAAAACAGGGAAATGAATTTTATATTTCAATACCTGTTAATTTGCTATTTGGAAGACATTAGTTTCATATTAGTTCTCCTGTTACATCCACCTTGTAGAAAGAATTGTTTTGTGTGGGTGTCAGTTAGCTGAAAACATTTTACTTTTTTTGTGCCATCCTAAGTGATTTTAAAACTTGTGTATACACAAGGCAGGGGCATTCTTCATGTTATCAAATATTTGATTTCCTGTGAGGTTAACATTTTTCATATTTTTATTTCCTTTTATGAATTATCAGTTTTGTCATTTGAAAGAATGCTTTTTATGAAACACCTTTAAGCTAAAAAAATGAAAAGGCTAGGATCAAGAGAATTCAAGTTGCTCTGATCTAGGATGGATGAATTGTGGAGACAGGAAAAAATAAACAGACCAAAAGATGCATGCACCAAAGGGACTTCGGTGGTTCTCAGCATAGTCAATATCAAATGAATTAATCTGATGTGTAATTTCCCTGTGGAGTACTCATCTAACATTGGTTTGACCACTTCCAGAAATAAGAAACTGCCTCTTGAGCCTGCCCATTCCACCGTGACTGGCTCTTAATATCCAAAATATATTGTGTGAAAGGATCAAGATTACTAATAAACAATATGCATAGCTATTGTTTATAGAGAACTTCCTATGTGCCATATGCTGTATTAAACCATTTAATGCTCTTCTTACATGTACTAAACAATTTAATGCTCAAAAAGACAGCATGGAAAGTTTTTATTCTGATCTCCATTTTATAGGTTAGGTAAATGAAACAGAGAAGCCGGATAAATTTATCAGTGTCCTAAGTGAGTCAGTTGTGCAGCAGAGCATAGCCTCCTTAGGGCTCATGCTCTTAACCACATCAGTGGCCAGTCTCCTTCCTGTCACTGAATGAATGTTCCCTGGGCTGTTCTCGTGCTTCGATTGGTTAAGTAGATTCTATTGTCACCCACACAGTTTTTTTTCTCTTCTTTGACTTCTACAGGCAACTCTATGGTCTTCAGAATATTTGTTTAGTCTTTTGTGATGCAGAAGTAGGTAGAGTAATGAAAAGATAATGAGGTGATGGGTGAGGGAGTGACATTTCTGGGAAATGTGGCACAGAACCCACCTAGTATGAGAAAAGTGTTGGAGGAAAAAGGGAAAATTTTCAAAGCATCACTGGAGATTATATACATCAAGGCATGCTATAAGTCATAAGGGAAGGAAGTGAAATTATTCTTAGGTTACTTTTCTTATGTTGCATATGATCTATATCTCTTAGTGTACCATTCTAACACTCAACTATGTAACTGGGCACAAACATTTTTGTGTAATTCAAATGTGTCTTCCTATTAAGTTGTTCTAGATTCATCTGCTGCACAGATAAACTTTCAAGTAATTATCTGAAGATTCTTAGCCTATTGTCCTTAATTCCCATTTCTCTTTAAACATTTCTAACTCTCAGCTATTTCTTTTATCCTCTGTCAAAATATCTTATTGAGATATAATTGATATGCAACAGTAAGCGTATTAAAAGTTTACAGTTGGATAAGTTTTGACTTGTGTATCTACCCATAAACCATCACCACAGTCAAGATAGTAGACATCTCCACCACATTCAAGATTTCCCCTGTGATCTTTGTTAGTACTTTCCCCTTTCCTTCTATGCATTTCCAATCACCATGGTACTACTGATTTGCTTTCTATCAATAATAGTTTGTATTTTCTAGAATTTCATATAAGTAGAATCATACAGTATATACTATTATTACATATTTTTGGCAGGGGGAGGCAGGGAAGTCAGACATCTTTTACTTAGATAATTATTTTGAGATCTATTCAGGCTGTTGGGTATACCAGGAGTTTATTCCTTTGTATTGCTGAATAATGTTCAATTTTATGGATATACTTCATTGTGTTTATTCATTCACCTGCTGATGGACATTTGGGCTTTCACTGGTTTTGGAATATTTCAAATAAAGCTGTTATGAATAGTGATGGACAAGTTTTTATGTAGATATAAGATAGAATTAGAATGATTATCGATCCTATGATAGATTTACATTCAACTTAACAAATTGCCACTTTTTTTCCCCAAAGTAATTACTCTATTTTAAAACCCCACCAATGGTGTATGAGAGTTCTACTTCCTCCATATCCAGCTTGCTAGGTAGGATCAGTCTTTTTCCTGTTAGTCATTACAATAGATGTTAAGTGGTCTTTCATTTGGTTTAAATTACATTTTTTAATGAATAATTATGTGGAACATCTTTCCATGTCCTTATTTGCCATGTGTATCACTTTGGTAAACATCTTTTCAGTCTTTTGTCTATCTTTCTAAACTGGGCAGTTTGACTTGAGAGCTTTTTCTTCTTGTGATACAATTCATTTATCAGACAAATGAGCTGAAAACTTTTTTTCTCAGTTTCTTTTCATTTTTTAATGCATTATATTTTATTACTTATTTATTTTATGGATCATATTTTTGGTATTTTATCTGTAAGATCTTTTCCTAACCTAGGTTCACAAAGAAATTATGCTATGATTTCTTATAAATGTTTCATACTTTCAGATTTTACATTTATATCTATAATCAATTTTGAACTAATTTTTATATATGCCTTTAGGTAAGGTGAAAGTACATGTATTTGCACATATGTCAAACGTATGTACATTATTCATATTTGATAATTATTGAAATCCTCCAACTTTAGCCTACATTTTCCAAGTTGTCTTGACTATTCTAGGTGATTTGCATTTTCACATAAATTTGGAATCAGCTTATTAATGTCTACAAAAATATCTTCAGATATTGATTGGGGCTACTACAAAAACATCTTCAGATATTGATTGGGGCTACTTTGTGTCTGTAGATCAATTTGGGTAGAATTAATCTTAAGGGAATATTGTTATTTCTCCATTCCTTTAGGTCTTCCTCAATTTCTTTTAGCAATATTTTGTGGATGTTTACATGTCAGTCTTATACATATATTGTCAGATTTATTTCTAAGTGGTAAATTGTACTGATTGGTTTTGAAATGTTAAACCAAACTTGCTCATTAACATTGCTTCCCTGGGGTAAGTTCTGCTCTTTCATGATGCATTATATTTTTTATATATTGTCAGATTTGATTTGTGAAAATTTTTAAAAGAATTTTTGTGTTTTTCATGAAGCATAGTGGTATAGAATTTTTCTGGTCTTAATGTCTTCGTCTGCCTTTAGTGTCAGGATATTGACAGCATCATGGATTGAGATGAGAACACTTCTGTTTTGGTTTTCTGGAAGAGTTTGTATGGAATTGTCATTATATTTTCCTTAAATTTTGGAAGAATTCCATAGTGAATACAGTGGGCATGAAATTTTCTTTGTGTGAATAAATTTAATTATAAATTCATATTCCTTAATAAATATAGGGTTATTTAAATTATTCACTTCATTGCATTTTGCTCATTTATGTTTTCCAAGAAATTTGCCCATTTCATTTGTTATTGAATTTACTAGCACAAAGTTCATAATATTTTCCTTTTATTATCTGTAAATCTGTAGTGATGTAACCTCCTTCATTACTTATATTGGTTATCTAATAAATCTGGCTAGTGTTCAGTCACTTTTACAGATTTTTCTCAAAGAATCATTTTTATTCTCTTTTTGTTTTCTAAATACAAAATTTTAGATTTTTGTTTTCAAAATCTAAATAATGATTTTGTTGAAATCATTATTTTCATCTATGTAATTTGCTCTTCTTTTTCTAGTTCAGAGTGACAAACTTTTAATGTAAAAGACCAGGAGGCCTAGTCTTTATCCAACTACTTAACTGCCACTGTGGCATGTTTACTGCCATAGAATTTAAAGAAATGAGCACATATGTGTGGAAGTAAACTTTATTCTACAAAATCAAGGAGTGGTCTGATTGGGTCCAAGGTCATGTTTTGCAAAGCTCTATTTTCATTTCTTATATTGAAATAAAGTTAATTTATTTAAAATATTATTTTCTGATATAAGATTTATTACAAGAAATTTCCCCATAAAAGCTGTGTTAGTGCTATTTTACAAATTTTGATGTTGCTTTTCTGTATTTACTCAGTTTTAAACACTTTCTAATTTACTTTTGAATTTTCCTGTGATTTATATGGGTTATGCAGAAGTTGGTTATTTAGTTGCCAGAGATCTCTGTTAATGATTTCTACTTTACTTCCTCTGTGTTCTGAGACCACATTTTGTATGATCTAAATATTTTTAAATTATTGAGACTTGTTTTATGACCCCGGCATATCTTGATAAATATACTTAAAAAGAAGGTGTATTCTACTGCTATTGGGAAAAGTATCCTACAGTTGCCAAGTAGGTCAACTTGGTGTTGATAGTGTTGTACAAGTATTCAATGCCCTAGATAATGAGAGAGGTGAATTTAAATCCCCCCCAAGTAATTGTGTATTTGTTTATTTTTCATTGCAATTCTATTAAAATTCACTTGATATATTTTGAAACTATGTTATTAGGTACATAAATATTTAACATTGTTAAATCCACTGAATAAATTAAGCTCTCATTGCTATTATTAGATCATCGATTTTTAACCCCTAAATATATTTTTTGATTTGATTTCTGCTTTGTCTAATGTCAATATAGCCACTTCAGTTTTCTTTTACTTGATATACTAGCATGCCCTTTTACATCATTTTATTTATAGCTTATTTGCACATTTATTTATTTTATTTATTTTTACATCCAAGTACTATCCTCCCCATCACCGCCCCAACTATTTGTTATACTTTGATCTTAATCTGTCCCAGATGTAGATGCCTGGAGTAGAAGGCACTATTTGGACTCTGCCTAGAGTAGAAGGCACTATTTGGACTCTGATAAATTACTACAGCAGTTGTCCTTTTAGATATGATTTAGATAGTCAGACCAGTCAGATCATTATGTATTTTGAGAATCTACCCTGACAACATCTACCACCCCGTTGACCAATAGATTAGTACTGCTATTTCTGAAGTTCTTTAGCCTCGGTATTTTCATTTTATTCCTTCTCCCCATTGCCCATAGGGTTAGGGATTTTTAGTTACAGTTTTACTACAAGAGTAGGTCTATAAGTGATCAATTAATTAGCTTCTTTGTTATTGTTGCTGTTTTTAGCATGTTAATACGTACAGTCTCCCTTATTTATATTCAGTTCCCTTATTTTTCTAGGTTTTTCTTCTCCACCACCATCCATTGTGTCTCATTGTCTCTTTCTCTCTCCTTCCCTCTTAACCTCAGAGCCCTTAGGATGCTTATTATGTCCACTAGTTTTTTGAAAATGTTTTGCATAATAGAATTGTCTACTATGTAAATGTCCAGTATTTATTTTTATCCTTCTGACCTTGCTACATATAATTCTCCCAAATTCTTTCCATTTTCTTAAAAATGACTGCATTCCTTCATTTCTCATGACTATATAGTACTCCATGATATATCTATAGCACATTTTCCAATCATTCATTGATGGACATTTAGACTGCTTCATGTCCTAGCTATTGTAAATAATATTGCTATGAACATTGTGGAATGTATGAGTTTTTTATTGGTAGTTTCGTATTCTGTGGATATATATGCTCCAGGGTGGGCTGCTAGGTTGAATGGTATTTCCATTTTCCATAATAGTTGCACCAGTGTACTGGGGTTCCTCTTTTCTCCCCATTCTCTCCAACTCTTGTTGTTCAGGGGTCTTTCAAATATATATCATTCTCACAGGTATGAGATTGTATCTCATTGTAGTTTTAATTTGAATTTCTCTTATTAAAAATAATAATGAATATTTTTATGTCTTTTGGCCTCTGGATACCCTACCATTGTGTTATTGTTAATATGGATTATATTTTTACATGAGTTTTTAAATTCATAGTACACTTATTATTTTTGTATAGACCATAAACTGCTTTTTTAAAAAGTCTAAATAAGACGAAAGCTGTCTATTTATCCACATAATTGTCTTTTCTGCTGTCCTTCCTTTGTATAGAATCTCTAGCTGCATCTACTGTAGCATCATTTTCTTTCTGTATAAAGGACCCCCCTTAACTTTGTTTTTCAGTAATGTGAGTCTCTTGGTAATGAGTTCTTTAAGTTTATGTATGCCTAAAAAATCTTTCTATCTATCACTATTATTTTTTAAAATTATTGCCTTCTATGTGTAGGATTATAGATTAACAGTTTTTTCCTTCAGTAATTTGAAGATATTGCTGCGTTAATTAATTTATTTTTTGCTTACATTGATGAGAAATCCCTCAACATTACCTTTGTCCTAGACAGAGTATGCTTTCCCCTTCTTGTTGCTTTTAAGATTGATTTTGAGTAATTTGATCTCTTCTTGACACCCCCATGAGGGAAACATAAAGCACATTCCTTCCATCAATCTCATTATACTGTGGCCTATCAATGAGCATGCAAAGTAAAATATCTAAACATTCTGTAATTGTGGAACTATAAGCTATGCTCCTATCTGGTGCTTGCAATTGTTTGTATCTTTTCTTTCTAATTGCAGGATATTTTAAAGTTAAATTTTACTTGGTTAGATTTAAGGCAGTTTTACTAATTCACAGTGGGAGAACAGATTTCAAGT
Source organism: Scalopus aquaticus (assembly GCA_004024925.1). NCBI lineage: Eukaryota > Metazoa > Chordata > Mammalia > Eulipotyphla > Talpidae > Scalopus > Scalopus aquaticus. The sequence goes on along the minus strand of PVIJ01000375.1, from coordinate 272,431 downwards.
TACCTGGAATGAAAGGCTAGAGGGAAAAAGTAGAGAAAATAAAATGATTAGAAATAGACCTCTTCAGAAAAGATCAATCAGGTTGATGATATAAAGGGAACAATTGTTAAGTTGCGAACAGAAAAAAAGAAAAAAGTGAAACTAAAGACTACTACTGCTAAAGACCTAGCTGATGTGAGTACTCCAAATAGTTTAGGAAACTATTTCACTCTTGATCTGGGTTATGGGACTGGAATGTACTTGTCTGCAGGATCAGCAACAAAGACCTAGAGAATCTCTGGATTAAAAGTGAAGTGGAGAAAGAACTATTGATGTTTTAGACCTGTGCCAGGAGGTTGGGTAAATGTGAAGCTTGTAGTTGAGATTTCCTGCATTTTATCTATGATGACTATCTTGGTGTTATTCAGCTGAACTAAAATCTTTGTATACTTGAAGCTCTTGTTCATGATGGTTGGCAGGAGACACAATTAGAAGAATATGTTATACTGGTAAAAAAGGAGTGGAGAGAGGACAACTTAAAGTCATATGGTCTTATGGGAGCAGTGTCTTTCTTTCCATTGATTTGGATAACAAGATGCAAAGTTTGCTATGAACAGGCAGTAAACAGGTGATCATCTAAGTGGCAATGAGGGTCTATAGTGAAACTGGTGATTGGAGGCACGCATTTTACCACTTGGAAGGGAGACTATCAGCTTCTATTTTCGTTATATCTGAGAAAGTCAGGTTTAGGGTATAATATTGGATGGAATACTCTGGTTTCAACAGAGGCCAGAGTGCTATTGTAAAACAAAACAAAACAAAACAAAAAACAAAACAAAACAAAAGTCTTTATTCTTTCCTTAGAAGTTGTCCCATTTTCATTCTTGCTTTTTTATCACTTCTTGTAATTTATTTTGTTCATTTCTGTACCCAATATTTTTACTTCTTATGTAGCATCTCTTTTCTTCCTCCTTTTTTAAGTTGATTTTTAGAAATTTTTATGAATTATGTTATTCATATACTTTTTATAATGTTCTAAACTTTACCTTTGCAGATAATACAAAGAGGATTTTGGACTGGGAGAAGGTGAAAGGCAATAGGCCATGTGCTTTTTGCTTTTTCTGCAGCAACCAGTATTCACTACATGGAATGGGAGGCATTTCATAATGGTCAGGTAGGCCTAGTCATGATGGGGCCATTGACAAGAACAGTAGGTAAAGGGTGCAAGAAAAGAGCTATGCCTGCTGTAGAGTACTTTCCCTTTTATATTCATGCAGCAGAAATAAGAGACCACAATTGATACATCAGTGATAATCATATTTTGAATCATGATCTCCTCAACTTTTGAGAATTCTCCTTTCTCCGTGCAAGAAGTTTCATCCACCTTTCTCTGTTGGCTGAAAAAAAAACAAAAGTGTCAAACATGATATTCTCACCCAATGTAGATACTAAAAATTTCCATTTCACAATTAAGCACCTGCCATACTCAAAGGCACTGTAAGGAATGTTGAGTTTAAAGTTGTGCAAGCCACAGTCTTTACATTTAAAAAGCTATAATTAAGGTAAGGCCATAGAAAGCCATATTGGAAGAGTGAAAAATATAAAGGTCAGAAGAGTAGCATAGAGAGGAGTGGAAACCTAGAGGAGTGAGAAATTGTATCTTATTATTAGATAGAAGGAGGCTTAATGGAGAAGCTAGAATTTCCTCTGGGTTCTAATTAGGGATGAAGATGGAGAAAGGGATTGTTCTGTAAAAGCAGTGTTAAGAAAATGCATAAGACATTTGTAAAACAAGTGATGGGAAGACAACAGGGTTGAAAGGACCTTCAGGTGAGAATATGACCCATGCTGGGATCCACTCCAAGCAGTCTGAACTTCATTCTGTAGGCAAAAGACAATCACTGATGGACTTTGAATTGAAAGGGTCATCACGTGATACAATTATACACATAGGTAACTCCATGGGTAGCTATGTGATGATGGGTAGACTAGACAGCGTGGAGGCAGGAAGACCAGACAGGAGAGGGGTGAGGGGATAAGAGCCAATTCTTAGACGTGAAATCAACAGGGGAAGCTTCGATGATCTGACTTAGATTCCTGGATTTATAAGCCATGACCTTGGGTGATGCTATGCTCTCTGTGCTTCAGTTTCCTCTTCTGTAAATCAAGACTCATAATAGCTATTTCACAGGTTGTGAAGATTAAATGAATTAGTACATTAGAGCCCTTAGATCTATGTCTAGCAAACAGTAAACCCACAACGATGTTCTGTGTTATTAGTAAGGCAGTGGTAAAAAGAGATAATGAGTTATTTTGAAAGTGATTGTACTATATAATTATGTCATTATTTATATTGGAGTTATTTTCAGCTATTTGCCTATTAAACATAATTCTGTCACTTAGTAAGCAAAGCAAGAAGTCAAGTTATTAAAATAGCACTTATTATATTTCATTTATTTTATATGACTTATTTCTTCTAGTAAATGCCTCAATAGTATTTAAGAAGTAATATATGAAGTTGCCACTGCCATATACTGGTTTTAAATGTAATAGAGTCATTTGAGCTGTGTGGTCAGAGTTGTCTTATCCTCTTTTATTACTGTTTTATCCTCTTTCATATATATGTCTATATACTTACATTGCAGCTAACCTGTGTGATGTTAAAGATTCTAATGTTGTTTACAGATATAACCAAATAACTTTCATAACTTAGTGAGTTACGAAAGCTCTGCTTTTTGAAGTGTAGAGGGTAGTCCTGTCAGTCTCCATAATGCTTTTATTTCCCCCTTCCTGCTCCACCCCGACCTACAGCACCGGTCCAGAAGAGAGGGCCTGCTCTCTGCGATGCCACCCAGCCCAGTGAGAAGAACTGGAGAAGGTTCTCCAGCTGCCTCAAATCATCCTTTCATTGCCTCCCCTGGGACCTTGGGGAAAAGGCATATGGCAAAATCAGGCTGATGAGAAAACAAAGAGGCAGTTCTCTTTGTTGGGGACTTGGAAAAGAGGAAAATAGCAGGGAGATAAGCAATCCTTCTCTACTGTTTCCTGAGCAGTCTGTTTGAAGTGGACTTATCAGCAATCTAGACCATGCTGAAAATGTGAAGGTCATGATAACAGAGGCATCTACAGTCACCATCTAACTGTAAAACACTTATCTTGATCTCCTTTGGGCTTTGGTAATAACCCAGGACCTAAACCATAGCTAAGGAATCAGTGGAATAGCAAAATAGCCAAAGCACCTCCAACAGAAGTATAGGAATGTGGGGTGTTCTTGTGGCTCCTGGCTCCCCTGCTCTTTCTCCAGGCCCCCTAGACCTTCTTGTTTCAAGGGTCCCTACCCATGAACAGACACTTGGCCGTGTCCTCCCCACCTCTCTGACAGAGGGTAGGCTGGAATCACAGGGTTTGGCCCTGGTGCACCCTCTGAACATACTCTTACTCAGATGAGTCAACAGCAGAGGCAAGTGATTATGGGATTTAAGACATGCTCTGATGCAGTCTTCTCAACTTGCTGAGGAGTTATTTAGCATCAGAAAGAGATTAACTTGTATGTAGCCTTTACACATAAATGTAGAGGAATATTTACTGACAGGATAATGTGCTCATGAAAAGTCATTAAGTGCAAAGCATGTAATAGACATTGTATACAATACTGCCTGTACCCCGGGAGCCAACGAAATTAACCACACACATCACACATGTGCATTGAAAGACTTAAAGTGTAACCACAGCTGCCTTGGCGGGGAGGGAGCATGGGGTTTGCTATGAATATGTGTGTGTGTTTAACTTTTTTTTTTCTATTGATGAAAGTCAGTTCAAAATACGCATGACGCTGACCCCAAATTCCAAAGCAGCTAGGTGTTGGAAGCTCCACTGATATCTCTTAGAAACTAGGTTACATAAATGTGAAGACACCTGGGATACACGCATTCCTCACTTCTCTTTTGTTTCTATTATAGTCTCTTTGTACAGAAAACATGGAGTTACAGTCTTCCTGGAGAAGGACCAGGGAGGGTGGTTTACTGAACAGCCCAGGAAAGGAGAGATGGAGGAGACCCCCTTCCCACACTTCCATGTGCGAATTAGCTTCCAGCATACCCCACCCCACCCCCAGCTTCCTGCAGGCAATCCTGTTAGCAAGTAGAGAAAAACGGGTTGATCTCCTAACACTTGGAAAAAATATCCCATCCCCTACCAGGCTGCTCATTATTTCAGTGGAAGAGGAGTGGGGGTGCTGGGAGTGGGGGTGGGGCGCATGCTGGAAGAATCTACCCTTAGTGTGTGTCACATTCTATTCTAACAGCTTTCAATCAATAAAGTCACAGGGTTAGATTAGCTTCCAGGCTTTTCCTTTCCTTGACTTTCGATGACTAACAGCTTGTGTACTTGCTACGATAACTTTTTCTTTGCAAAGTTGACTTTTAACTGACAACAAAAGTAACAGTTCCTCTTACACAAGAGAAGGTGAGGAAACTTCAGTCTGGTTCCCGTGTTTGCTCATCAACTGACATTATTTGGGTCCCTTCTGAAGAAAGAAAGAACTAGCAGGCCACAGTCTAATTTAAACAGCACTGACAAGGAGGTAGTCAAAGCCAGAAAATCCTAAGAGCGGTGGAATGAAGTGTGGGAAACTCGTTCTAGAATTTCACTGATTAACCATTGATAAAATAACAGAAGTCTATTTTTCCTCTCCCAGGGTCTCCTTTATTCACAGTCTGAATGTGAAAAGTAAGAAACCCAACTTACCTAAACTTTACACTGTGCTAATTGTGTGGGAGATGCTGTCATTTGAGAGTGTAGCTTCAAATCTCTTTTCTGAAGGACTTGAGGCAGGGCTAGTGCCCTGTCACCTTCTCTATCCTTTGAGGAGCTGGGAGGAGCACAACAGTGAATTCTTTCTTTCTTACTGTTTGTTCTAGAGAGGTCTATGGCATTTGTTTTTTGGTCTCATCTTCCTCAACTCCTGCTCCATCCAGCAGGGTTCCTCCCTCCCATTTATCTTGAGGACACATTTCCATGTCAAAGACCTCTCTGGAAAGAAAGCCTCTTTTTCTTCACCCCCCTCCCCCTCCCCACTTGTTTGTGCCTGACTCACTTTAACTCCGTCCTTCCCAGCCCTGTCCCATATCTGCAACAGCAAGGAGCAGAACCTTATTTAGAAATCAAAACCACAGGGGTTGGGGGGGGGGTACTTTTTCTGTGAAGGATTAGAGCAGCTCAACCACTTTTGAAACTATCAACTTGTAAGAGAGAGTGATCACTATCACTTGCAGTAAACTTAGAAATTAGAATTGTTCTTCAGAGAAATTGGAGATGTTTTTCATAAGAAAAATGGAAATCCTAAGATCACTATACAGCTAGAAAATTCATGGCAGGTTAATTCGGAAGAAGGTATCAGGGGCCAGTGAGCACAGTTTAATTGGTCTCTTATTGATAGGCTGTCACCTGAGATACTCATCCCATAGAAGTAATGGGTGATTTGGCTGCAGACGAAGGTTCTCCATGTTCTTGTACTCATAAGATTGGGAAACCTTGAAACCCATTTCTACTTTTCCACTTCTGACAGATCATGGAAATCCAAATCCCTTTATTCCCTATCAATTGCCAGGATTAGAAGGGATTCACACTCGGACTTCACTTGGAAGTAGTGCTCTGGAGATTTGATCAATGCTGTTTGGACCCAAGTGAGGCCACCCAAAGCCCAAGCAAGTTTCTGTACTGGAGCACCCACTCACCAGGGACTCTAGCACCTTAGCTCTTACCTGAGCAAACAAGACACCCATCGGGCATTGGGGACCCTCTGTGTCTGCCACATCAAAAGATGGTGTCGGAGTCAGAGGAAAGACTGAGATCTGCTGGTTCCTCTTGATTTCTCATGTTCCAGATCAAACCCCCTCACCTTCTACACTGGGTGTGAGTCTCAGTGAAAGACGGGGAGTCCTTGAACAGGTCTGCTCTCTCATTTCCCTGGATCTGCTAAATGATATCCCTTTTCTTTAGAGTGCTGATCCCCCTCTTTGCTCCTGGCTAACTTCTTCTCAGCTAACTTCTCCAATTTACTCCTGAGATTTTGAAAACTCTGTTAGATGTTTCTGCTATATAATGTCATAATTGACAGGAAGAACAAATAAAACAGTCTTGGGAAAGAAATAAAAGTTTCAAGAAACTTTCCCATTCCTGGCCTCTGAGCTCTGCTTCTAATGGTGGCACTTGAAAGCATTAACGATCTCTTCTTTTTTTCTTGAAAACATTGACCCATGTCTCTCTGAAATCTTAACAAGAACCTAAGCTTAAAGTAATGAGCCTATATACTAGCCAAACTACTAAGTGGCCCATAGATAAGTCAGTTAAGAAAACGTTTCTCTCCAGAAAGGTCAACTTTAGGACATTTATTTCCAGAGCTACCTAGCACATATACAAAAGCATGTAAAACTTTGGTTTTCAGATCATTTACAGTCTAGTGGTAGAATATAACATTTGTGTTAATTTCAATTCTGTATAAGAAAGTTACATTTAGTGACTTTAACTCAGTTGTCAGTTGCTGGTTCTATAACTCCACTGTCTCCTCATGGCTTGGCTGTGTTCTATGCTCAGGGTCAATATGCTCCAAGGTGCTGGCTGAGCTGAGTTTTGATCTGGAGGCTGTGGGAGCATGTTCCACGCTAACTCAGTCCCAGGCAATTGTAGGACTCACGTCTGCCTGGCAGTGTTGTCAGCTACTGGAGGCTGCTCTCAGGCCCTTGTCACGTGCCCCTTAATCTTCCAAGCCAGCATCCAAGAATCCCCCCTTGCCTGAAATCCTCACATTTTAAAATCTCTTTCACCAGGAAGAGTCCTGTGCCATATATACTGTCATTAATGAGGCTAGGATAGGTCACCTATATTACGGATCTAAGTGAGTATCATCTTCATGGGGCTTTCCCCCACTCACGAGGAAGGGCTTATGCTTCAGGGTGGGTCACAGTGGGTCATCTTAGCATTTTGCCAACCTCCAAACATAATGGGTAAGAAATTCCACCTGACAGGTACACAGTGTGACAAGGATACAGAGTAGGGGGAATCTTATTCTATGATACCATTTATTTAGCATTGCAGTGGCTCAATAGATATTTGTTAACACATGGGAAATATATCCATCCTGAGAGCACAGTGATGTATCAAACTGTGTTAATGGGAATAAACTTCATTAGTAAAATAAGGAGACAGTTTTGATTCACAATTTGATTGCCAAGATTTTGAGTAGGGGAATAGAGTAGGGGAATTCTGAGAGAAAGAGCTAGAAAACCTGAGTTATCAGGTAAAACCCAATCAGAACCACAGCAGATAACTTGAGAGTATAGGAGAAAGCAGAAGTTGCCTTCAACAACCTGCTATTTTTATTATTCACTGAGGTACTTGAAAGGATTGTGAGGTACTCACAAGGATTACCACATTTCCATTCGCTATATCACTTTGACCAAATTGATGAGCTTCACTAAGTAACATGGTCATAACCTAGTAGCTAATGAGGTAGAACTACCTAGACTAAATGGAGGTGACATCCAGTTCTGTTGGCAGAATCTTCTAGTATTTAATAGGAGACTGAATTACGATCATTGAAAGTGTTTGTTTGAAAATCACTAAGTAAAAACTACAACATAGTGGATAGTAGGAGAAACATATTCAAAGATAGCATTTACTTAGCATATGGTAGATACTCCATCAATGTTTCCCATGTAACACATCTGATTTCATAATTCCTTCATTTAGAGCAATTTCAGAGCTGTATGGACAGACCTGTTTAGAATTGTCTCCATTCCTGTTTCACAAATGGAAATAAGCTGAAGTATTCTGAAGAAAACTGACTTACCCAAGGTCTTAGTAAATCAGTTGAAGCACAGGAAAGTTAATGCAACATCCCCACATAGTTTTAAAATGTCTAAAGTGGAGATGATGAATTTATGTTGATACTATAGGTTACAGTCTACATTTTTAAGCTGTATATTAATTTTATGTATTTCATAAAAAAATTACTGTAAAAATTCTTTACTACTGATAGTAATAAAGAAAAGTCTTTGCAAAGCTCTCCTGACTAAAAAGACAGAAAATGGAGGGATTACACTCCCAGATTTCAAACTATACTACAAAGCCATAATAATTAAAACAGCATGGTACTGGAACAAAAACAGATGCACAGACCAATGGAATCAAACAGAAAACCCAGAAATAAATCCACATATCTATGGACAACTAATCTTTGACAAAGGAGCGAAGAATATGCAATGGAACAAGGTTAGATTGTTCAATAAATGGTGCTGGGAAAACTGGACTGCTACGTGCAAAAAAAAATGAAGCTAGACTGCTACCTCACAGCATGTACAAAAATCAACTCAAAATGGATAAAAGACCTGGATGTAAGACCTGAAACCTTAAAAGTTATAGAAGAAAATATAGGCAAAACTCTACACGACATACACCTCAGCAAAATCTTTAAAGACACATCCCAAAAAGTGAAGGAAGTCAAGGAAAAGATAAACAGCTGGGACTACATCAAACTAAAAAGCTTCTGTGCAGCAAAAGAGACAATAATCAAAACAAACAGACACCCTATTAATTGGGAGAAAATCTTTGCAAACAATACAACCGATAAAGGACTGAGAACAAAAGTCTACAAGGAGCTCACAACAACTCAACAAAAACAAAGTCAACAATCCAGTCCAAAAATGGGCTAAAAAATGAGCTAAAAAGACACTTCCCAAAGAAGAAAAGCAAATGGCCAACAGCTATATGAAAAAATTTTCAACATCACTTATAATCAGGGAAATGCAAATCAAAACCACAAATGAGGCCAGTAAGAATGGTGCACGTTAAAAAAACAGGCAACAACAAATGCTGGCGAGGATGTGGAGAAAAAGGAACTCTTCTACACTGCTGGTGGGAATGCAAACTGATCCAACCACTATGGAAAGCCGTATGGCGTTTCCTCAAACTGATAAAAGTGGAGCTTCCATACGACCCAGCAATACCACTTTTGGGACTCTACCCAAAGGACACAAACACACTATTCCAAAAGGATACATGCACCCGTATGTTTATTGCAGCACTATTTATGATAGTGAAGATATGGAAACAACCCAGATGCCCAAAAATAGATGACTGGATCAAGAAGATGTGGTACATATACACAATTGAATACTATTCAGCATTCAAAAAAGATAAACACATGCAATTTGCAGCAACATGGATGGAACTGGAAGGGATCATGCTCAGCAAAATAAGCCAAAGGAAAAAGAAAAATATCAAATGGTCTCACTTATAACAGGAATATAGGGGAACCAAATACAAGAGCAACAATCAGTGAGAGGGGGGAGGATTGTGGCTTAGAATGGGGGAGAGGGGAGCCTAGAGGACTGTGGTGATGGTTCACAGATGAATTGGTGGTGGGGAATACACAGTAATGTGAAAGACATAAATAAAAATAACAATTAAAAAGAAAGAAAAAAAAAAGTCTTTGCATCCTTGCCCAATGCAGAGACTGGATATTTTATAAAGCATCTCAGTTGTTGAATATTCAGCTAAAGCCTAACTGAGGATGTACATTTGGATGTTGCAGGTCTAAACATTTTTATTTAAATGCTAAATATGCAACTAAATTATTTGACTACAGCGACTAGTCTTAGTATTTCATTGTTATGTAAGAATTGTGAACTTCCTCTGAAGTTCTTGGGAAAGCATATTCAAGACATTATTTCTTATAGAAAGTCTAGTTCTAAGCATTCCAGAGCAGGTTTAGAAACACTTGGCCACTGTTTACCACATACTGTTAGCTGTTAAAGGAGAAGTCAGAGAGCCAGTAAGAAGAGAGAGATAACTTATATAACTGAAGGAAATGCAACTGTGGTTCTGGCTAAAAATTCAGTTTTAATGAAGAGTAAAAAAGTTACATCTTGTTGTATAAGACTAAATAATGAGTATAGGGAAGGATTTGGAAATTTATGCCCTATATCTTTACACAGAGTTTTATAATGTTTTCTCATTCTAATAGAGATGGCTAATTCCCACTGGAATAGCACTTATGTAGATACTTGGAGATGTTTGGTAAGGGGAATGGATTCCTCACTCTAATGCAATAGGAATTTATTTTCCAAAATACTGCATCCTAAAATCTGACTATTAGTGACATGGATGTTGACTGGTTGTGAGGTAACCTGCTATAAACTATGAGTTTACATGTTTTTAAAATAACAAATTGTTATTAAACTGGAACATTCTGTATGTTTTCCTACAATAAGTAGGAAAACAAAGGGCATTTTAAAATGGTGGGTTTTAAATTAGGAAACAACAGCAAAGTATCTAGAAGGACAGAATATACCAAAGGAAACCCACAAACCACAAGCTAAGACATTGTTACTATGTGGACTGACCACGACAAAATGCTCACTCCCTCCTCCTTCCTTACAAGGGCTGCTTTCAGCTCAATACTAAATATTGACACACAAAAAAAGTCAGAACTCTAAAAATGTATCTACTCTGCCTTACTAGGTTTGTTTTTCTTCCTTGTCTACTGCGATTCTGTGTGAGAAATGAGAACTAGTTGTAACCTCAACTACTGAAGATCAGAGACTAGAATCTGAATAAAGACAACTGGTAAAGAATGGGGCTCTGTCTGATGGCTTTACTCTCTCTTGGGTGCTGTGACAGGAGCAAGACTTAAAGAGCACAGATGGACTCAAAAAAAATATCTCCTTGCTCAGAAAATTAAATGCATATATGAAAGCTCAATGGTCAATGTTGCCACTTTATTAGATTTATTGGTACTGGGCAGGCTTTGTGCCAGGTTTTTAAGTATATTGGTGGGAGAAGGAGGAGTTGAGCAGTGGGAAAAACAGCCAAACCATAGGCACTACTTCTCTCTCACCATCTTAATTAGCTACTATCTATGGGTGGGTGGATGGATGGATGGATGGATGGATGGATAGATGAGTGGGTGGATGAATGAGTGGGTGGATGGAAGGATGTATAGATAGAAAATGGTTGGGTGAATAAAGTGGGAAAATTGCTGTGTCTCACCAGTTACAAGTTCCAGGTATGGTATCCTGGTACCAACTCACACTAAAATTAAAGCTCCAGCTCTTCACTGTTCTAGAGAATATTTCTAATACAATTGCTATCAACAGAAAACTTTGTAAAACTCTGGTGAAAGAAGTTTAACACGATAGATAAATGTATGACTTACACCAGATGTACTCTTTGTGCAGAACACTTTTTCACATAGATTTACACAGATATGTGTCCTACAGATCTGTGTCCTTTTTTCACAGGGCTCAGTTTATACATTGTTGCTTCAAAGAGGACTTTTCTGACCACCCTATCCAGTCTGTCTAGAATATATTTATTTTTATCAGAGCACTTGCCATTCTCTGCGATTCTTTTATTTTGTGCTTTGCTTGAAATCTCTCTGCCCACTTCTCACTTCTTGAACTCAAGGTCCACTAACGTGACATCTTTTTAGAGTTTCATTGTGTTTAGAACCTGTCAGACCAATGGTAGTTACTTGGGAATGAAAGAAAGAGCAAACAGATGAGAAATAAAATAGGAATAAATTCTGACAGTGTTGAAATCTTGGTTTGTCATGGAAAGTTACTTGGTCTTAATTTTGTACCACTCACACTCTTTCTGTTCACTACTAATGTTAAAATGCATTCTGTTGCCAGTGTTGGGGTTTACATCAGGCTTTTTCTACTAGATTGGAAAAGCATTCTCTGAAAGGGAAATAAGGTTATCAGAGAATTTTCTTTTAAGAAAACCAAATATTGATAATAGATGAAAATTGAGAAAATTACCTTTAAAAGACAATGACTACTAGACCTATAAGATTTGATTAAGGTCATATAATGCATCACTCTAAAAAAGAGACAGGTACAAATACTGATTAGTCAAGAAAACGAAACAAGATTCTCAGATGCTCACTAGGCAGTTTCTGTCTACACAGCCATGTGACCTATTTCCTGGGCAAGGGAACCTTGGTCGACATGTAACCAGTGGCTGAAGCCTATTACAGGTGGTGCCCCCTGGAGGGGGTTGCTGGTGAGGAGAGATAGCTCCAGGGAAAATGCTAAAAAGTATCGCATTTTGGGGTGGAGCGACTGATAAGAAATATAAGGGACTGCAAAAGTAACTGCGGATTTTTAGCTTTCAGTTTCCCGGTCCGCGATTTCGGCCCCCATACGCCGATCTTCCAGAAGGCTGTTGTGGGCCTCTGAAGGTGGAGGCCTCCAGTGGCCAACCTCAGAGAGGAAAAGTTCGGAGGCTTTGCAAGTAGCTGAGCAATGAAACTCTCCCGTGTTTGCTGCCGTTAAAGCCTAGCAGAGAAGGCGGGAGACCCGGAGCCGGCGCCTTGCCGAGCAATGAGTGTGGCCGTTTGTCCGGTCGTTTAGCCGCTGCAACTGCTATTTTGAATGTCGTTTGTCTGATGCTGTGTTGGGGCATCTCGGCAGCTCCGGGAGCATCTCCTGTTGGGTCTTCTGTTGTCGTCATGAGTTGGAACCTGACCTATAGTCTGGCTGCTGTGTACTCCTGGTGGGAAGACGCCATCTTTGATACTTTTTGTGTGGGACTTGAAACACTAGACACTGCTTCGAGCGAGGTAAGTGGCCATTTTGGCTTCAGTAACTCTGTTTCCCTGGTTTGTTAAATAAATCCCATTGTTGTTCTCTGAGCCTGAGTAGTCTTGCAATTGTGTGTGCCCAGCTATTTGGCAGTGTCCTTTGGCCTATTTAGGTAGTGCCCTTGGCCAGTTTTAGTGCCCTTTGTTGCCCTGTATCAAACAAGACCTCTCTTCTGCAAGAGGGTCGATCTGGTCATCTCAGCCTTATGCCATTCACTGTTGGCTTCTTTAACTCTCTTTATTCTAATTCCCTGGTCCCCAGACAATCAGCACTGTAATATGACTTTCCATAGATGTGTGCCTGTCACAGAAGATGTACTATTTGTGTGGATTTGAAGTCCTTCTGTCCCTGTGAAGATTATTGCTCAGCTCACATAATCAATAAATTTGCATCGGGTTTATATATTGATATCTGTTCTGTGAGCTTGGTAAATGTCAGTTGTGTCTGAAAGAGTGTGCTGACGATTCACACACCTGAGCTAGTTGGGTTCCTGGCAATGATCTGAATGCTGGTAAATTCACCAGCATGATGAAAAGGGAGGTACAGATTCTGAACCAAAAACTTATTTGAGTTTTTGAAGTAGTGTCTATCTATGAGCAATTAAACAGATTATTTATGTCCCTGGTGCAAAGTATCCCAAAGGAATAGACCTATGTGAAGTCCAAGTCACTGTATTCATCTTGCAGTATAAGAGAAGGATAAATAATTTGGGGGACTAGCATTTAGAAATTTAGCTCTGGGACTCCATAGCCCTTTCAGAAGTTCTCTCAGACACATGGAGTTAAATGGAAAAGGGTGCATGTTTTTCCCAATTATGGGCAAACTCTCTCACCTAAATAAAGCTGGATGGAGTGCTCTCTATTACCTCAATGTCCACAGTTTAATTCCTCAGTAGGGGCTTTAGACCCAGGAGCCCAGTGGAACATGAAGAACCCCTGGGTACAAATTTTGTTTGTGTTTGGCTGCATAAATATAACCAAACTTGGCCAAATGTCAGCTCAGTGACGTGTGGCTTCTGCATCTCGAGTCTCTGCTTTCTGAGTCCGTTTCACCAGAGATAGCTTGTCTCTTGATTTCAACTATCTCTCATCTCACCATTTATATTTTGATAAAATCTTATTCATTCTATTGCCTTATTTCTTCCAAACTCCTTTCATTTGAAGGTTTTTTTTTTAAATTTAAATTTATTATAGAAATCAGACAGCAAATAATAGTGGCAAAGTGTTGCCCTCTTTTGTGTTTAAGTCGTGCTACTATGGGTGTAAGTTTAAGCAAAGTGGCAAACCTGTTTGTATTTCACTGCAGGCAGTGGAGTGAGGAAGAATGTTGGCTTGATTTAAGAAGAACTGGTTTTAAAGGCTTGTTTTGCCATTGACTGGTTGTTTGACTTGAGCCATGTTTTGGCCTTGGTTTTCCCATTTCATTCCAGATTTCCCACCTCTAAGGATCTGAAACCCTTTTCATTGTGTCTTTTTTTTTTCCATATCCCCTACATCCTGCATCAATGCAGTAACAATTTTGCTGACAACCACTTAATTTAGCAGAGGAGCTACGGACTTACGAGTAGAGTTTCAGTACACTTGAAACCTTAAGTTGAAGTTTGGGGACAGTGACCAGGAAGCACTGGGCAGGGACTGTTTGATGAAAGACAGAGTCTGACAGTGAGGGAACTGGGGAGATGGTCAGTTCAGAGTGGAACCCAAGAACTGTTAGTACTAGAAGCTGGGACTGGGAGTGAGAACTAGAGATTGCAGGTTATTTGATAACGTAGCTCATACTACCATTTTTCTGCATCTACAGGGTTTGGCACCTGGCATAGTGTTTGGCATAAAGTAAGCCCTCAAATATAGTTGGATAAATAATTACGGGGAAGTAATATCTAGGAACTTTGCTGTTTAAGTTGCTTGTGATTGAAAACTGTTGATTTGCCTGAATACTGAATGGCAGTCTTTCTAAAGGGAGCTTAAAAACTATATATTTACTTTGTCTAGATAAAAACTGGTTATTAAATGGCATTTATGTGAGTTGCTTATAGACCATTAGCACCTAGCAACATAATACTCATTATACTTATCATTATATTTGTATCAGATTAACTTGTTGTAAATTTTACTTGATTGCAACAGCAATCTCTACATATGCTTTAAATACATTTATAGACGATGAGGCTTAATGCACAAGGAAAACCAGAAGCTTTTCTCGATGCTGTGAAGTCATATCTCACCAGCTCTGACCTCACAGAATATAGCACATGACCCACATATGTTCACTTACAAGTTTAAAAAGAAAAAAAAAAAAAAGAGAAAGGACATTGCTCAGGATGAAAGATAGGACATGGTGGCCAGAGCAGAGTGAGTACAGGACACTGCTGTGCCCACTCCTGGGAAGAGAAGGATATGAACACCGAGTGTGACCACAACTTCTGACTGGTTCCCTTTGCCCTCACCATCCATCTCTAGTTCATTCCCCTGAGATTACTTCTCTTCTGGGTTATATAATGGGCTACGACCCTATATTTACTGAACCATGGAGTCTTCCTCTGGTAAAGTTGTGGTCAATGATTTTCTGAATTGCAAAGCTGGTAGTGCAAATCCAGTGCTTAAAATCCTTCAATTATTGCCTGAAGTCCAGGCTCCTCCACCAACTTGCCACATTCTCTTGCTCTGACCCTTGACCCCAAACTCCAGTAGCATGAGCAAACAGCTTGTGATCTGCATCCAACAGTTCCATGGATTTCTTGCTGCTCTTTGACCGCTGGGTATTTGCAAAGCTATCCTTGCTGTCTGGAAAGACCCTCACCCACCTCCTCGCCTGGCTTACTGCTACTTATTTTTGAAGATCCAGACTAATCTTCATGGCTTCTGACTTCTCACTATACTCTGGGCTCACACTGTTGTAATAATACTTACCACATTATTTTTTCCCACCAAACTGTGAGCCTTTTTAAGGAAGTGCTGTTGTTTTCTCTGTTTCATCATTTTTGGTCCTCTTATAACATATGGTGAAATGAAAGGGAAACTGGGAATCTGTGTCTGTAGGTATCTATGGAATTGGAGAGACCTGAAGTTTTAAGGGTCCTGTTCTTTATGTGTCGTGGGAGCCTGGCAGAAGGCCATCTCTATGTGCCAGGTGACAGCCTTTACACATATGGTCATATGCAGTCCTTTTACATGAGGCTGAGGTGGATACAGCCAGAAATGATTATACTGAGTTCTCACGAGATCAGAGGGACCCATTCTATTTGGAGAGATTTTTCTACCTTCTCCATGGTTCTACTTTTCAGATTAAATATAGCTCCTATGTTTAATTTGAACATCAACACTGAAAGTGGCAGAAATAGTTAAGTTAATTAAACATATTACTATGTTTAATAATAATATACCTGACAATGTTTTAGATGCCAGGTCTTGAATAAAGCATGGAACATGGTAGTTGTGGATTGTAGTCTTTCCCCCCAAAACTCGTATGTTGAAGTTCTAACTCTCAGAATCTCAGCATGTGCCCATGTTTGGAAATTGGGTCATAGGGGATGTAATTAACTAAGATGAGGCTATCCTGAGGTAGAACAGGCTCTTAATCCAACATGACTGATCTCCTCATAAAAATAATGCTATATGAAGAGACAGACATGCACACAGAGAGACTTAGAACACGAATACAGGGATGGGGTGAACTATTTATAATCAAGGACTCCAAAGATTGCCAGCAAGCCAGCAGAAGGTAAGAGAGAGGCTTGGAACAGATTCTTTTTCACAGCCTTCGGTAGGAATCAGCCCTGCTGACACCTTGATCTCAGACTTGTAGCTTCAAAAACTATGAGCTAATACATTTCTGTGGTTTAAGCCACTCAGTTTAGAGTAATTTGTTATGACAGCTCTAGCAAACTAATACATTAATCCCGGTCAAGTAAGAGACAGACATAAAAATAACACCTTGTAGTGTGAAGAAACTAGTAGTAGAGATGTACAAGTCAAGTGCAGCACAGGAAAGTTACAGGCTCACTGTGAGTCTGGTGCAAATATGTGGGAGGTGCTGGTTTAGGGAGGGTTGTATAGTGGGGCTGTTGGCTGGAAATAGGTTTTGAAAACTGAAGATGATTAAGACTGATCTCTCTCTATGGTGGTTATGGCATTCACAGATAAGCCCAACTACTGTGCAATATTGCCCCCTGTTTCCTCTTAATCATTTTTGGCGGGAGTTCTGCGGAGTGACTGTAGCAGATATGGAAGCAAGCAGGTGACTTTGGGACCTGACAGTAATGGGTAAACAACCTGTGATCTTGCACTAGTGGATGTCATTCCATTCCCATTTACCGCTCCTTTGTAACACAGTCTTTGTTCTCGCCTGTTTTCCTTTGACTAAATCTGTTTACTACCCAGAAGAGAACAAGGAAGAAATAGGCCAGTTGCCCTGGGCAGATGGTGCAATGTTAATAGATGACACACAGAAAGCAGAACTCCTCAGCTCCTATCTTCATTTTACATTCTCCAGCAAGACTCTTCAAACCGAAAAGCATAAAATAAACATCATTATGAGGAAATTGAAACACAAGTCAATGGAAGAGATAGTAAGGGAGCCCTGGACTGATTTAAATAATTTCATGTCTTCAGATACAAGTGAATTACCCCAAATAATGAACATGCACATATGACCAATGAACCACTGAAATTATTTTCAGTTTTTTGAAAAGAAATTCTGGATACCATAAAATGTGCCTGCAGCCTGCAGAATGGCAAATGTTGTTTCATATATATATTAACTCACAGGAAATACAAATTCCTATTGCTGCCTGCAAACTTTCTTTGTTATTTAACTTTATTTTATTTTACTTTACCTATCCACATACAACCATACAAAAAGGAAAGGAGGAAAGAAAGGGCAGAGGAAGGAAAGAGCGTGAGAGTAAGGGAAGGTGGAGATGAAAACAGAGCAAGAAGCAAGAATAAGAAATTCATTGGATTATGAAAATTTACCTTCAGTTCACTAAAGTTGTGACCTGCAAAATTTCAGGACAGGCTGTTAAATAAGCATGATGTATGGATGTTTTGACAAAATAAAGGATATAACTAATAAGAAGCAGAGAAGGTTAATTAAGAAAAAAAATCATGCTAACCACAGATCTTCCTTCCTTCCCAATTTCCTTTGCCTTGCCTTTTTTTTCAGTTTCCCAGAGTGGAATCCAAAGTCACAGCATAATCCACATTAAAGAGAATGTGGTGAAATTTCTGTTCTACACACTTTCCCTGGAAGTGAATCCTACTAGGAGAACAGGAATGCTGGGCCCAGGGCTTGCCTGTCACACCTGACTTCTGTTTTCTATTCTCCACGTCTCTTATTCGGAGTGCTCCTTCTCTTTGTTTCTCTCCTCTCAGTCCTGGGCTTCAGAGTTATCTACTCTCCCTTAAATCATAATACAAGAATCTTCTTGTACTCTCGCTCATCCAGGAACTCGCTTCTGAGGTTGACTCCTTTTAGGTCTGTGAGCAGCCCACCCTCAGCTGCAGACTCTGAACTACACCTGTTTTGGATTCTCATTTCCTCCACTGGGATCATCCCTACTTCTTGAGCTATGTGTCACTGTTATTCCTATTTTGCTAACCAGACACTAACTCTTTGTAACACAGTTTTGCCCTGGAGTTAAGATCATGAAATTTAGCATAACACTGACTGAGATTTTTTCCTAAAAAAAAAAAAAAAAAAAAAATTGGATCACATCTCTCTTACTTTGATCCTTCTAAAAGTTTTTTTCTTTTTTAAAATCACACAGAATAAAATTTCGATTCTTTATGAAGCTCTGCAAAGATCAATATAATATGGTCACTGCTACTTCAGTTTTTAAACTTATCCATCTTGCTCCTGCCTCAGGACCCTTGCACTTGCTTGCTTTCTTCCTTCAGATCTTTGTATGTATGGATCTTTTTCTTTATGCAAGTTTCAGCTTAAACTTTGACATTGGGTGAAGCCTTCTTGACCACCCTGTGTGTAGGGTAAGTGAGAAAGTTGTCAGGTTTTTCTGCCTTCCCCTCAATGATAGACTTCTGCAGGCCTACGCGCATGCCTAATGGCGGGCACCTGGAGTGGTGTGTGGTCCTGTGTGAGGGGGCGCACCTGGGACAGAGACTGGGCTTATAGGCAACAGCAGAGGAAGAGCAGCAGAGAACAGAGCATGGAGCAGAGAACTGTTTGGGATGTAGCAGAGAGGCCACGAGATACCACCAGAAAGCTCAGAAAGAGTGAAGATTTGCCGGGGGCTGGGAGGCCTGCCAGCCTCTTGGTCCCCCAGCCCCGTTGCCTGCCCTGTACCTGATTGCCTCTCTACAAGAGACCAGTTAAAGCTTAAAAAGTCACTGAAGGATCCAGAACTCCTTCTTCCCTTTGACCTGTCTGCAGCTCATGGAGAACCTGCTCCAGTGTCTTCTCGCCTGCTACACTGTGTAAGTCAGCCTGTCTTTTTTTTTCCCTACTGGTATTTTACCATCTGGTATTACCATGTGAATTTATTTGGTTTCCCTGTTTGCCTTTCCTTGACCACTAAGAGGGAAACTTTAAGAGAGCAGGTGCTTTATCCCCAGCACCTGGATGGTTCCTGGTATATGGTAGGTACTCAATGAATATTTGAAAGAATAAATCCTTGCTTTATACTTACTGACTACATAGCATGCAGAATTGCATCCATGCATTTTAGTTCCTTATCTTTACAATGTTACTAGCAATTCCTATCTCATTGAGATTTTGTGAGAATTGAGTGAGGTTAAATAGCAAATGTATCTAGAGAGAGGAGGGAATAGAAAAGGCACAAAAGAACTCCCAGTTGGGTTACTATGATTTACTTGTCTCAGAGAATGGCCATGGGAACACAGAAATGAATCTGACATGGTCCTTTTTCTGAAGGTACTCAGTGGCTTTGTCTGAGCGAGGATTAGATAAGTTGCGTGTCTTGGACACCATATGCCGTCTCTGCCCACTAACCCACTACTGGAGTCAGACCCTCCCTGGGCCTGTCATAGCAGGGGCTGGATCATGTCCCTAGGTCTGACTGTTCACACTGCCTTTTCTCATCATGAATCAATAGTCAAGATGCATTGACAATCCATGAGTTGACAAAACTAATGCCCTTTTATGGATGGAGTTATTAGACAAGTATTTCTAGGCATGTCATAGAGACTTAGTATCTTAGGGTTTCAAGAGAAGATGACACCTTTTTATATTTTTGGTGATTCTATAGATATATATGGTATTATGCTTTTTTTGACATTAATGACTATCTAATTAGGCAAACCTAAACAACTCCCAATATTTTCTAAGATCCAAAAGCACTCTAAAGATAACAAATTATAATGAAGATGCGTAGTCAGAAGACTGAATGCCCCAATTAACAAGTCTGTGTAATCAGATTTGATTATGCAGGAGGTGTCTAATTCATTCACATTCTTATCAGTTAGTCTCTGTCACATTATCCTGGAGGGTGATGAGCCCCTGAGCTCTAGTATCTCTATCTTCTAATTAATTGAAGAGAGTAAGAAGGCTATAAATGATGTCTGTAGAATGATACCATTTTAATGAAAAACATATTCATACATGGAAGAGGTAGCAGACTCAGCGATTGAAATTTTAAGCATTTTTTTAGTTTTTCAAACTGTTCCGCTTTTCAAACTATATTGATTACACCTGACTTGAAAATAGAATAAAAAGATGGTAGGATAAGGGCCTGTTAGCTTTTCATATGAGGGAAGACTCTGGATCTGAGCTGATTGTCACAGCACAGTGGCTCTGAGACATGCACTGTGGCCCCCAGAACAGGTGGATGTGGGACCCTGAGATGCAGCAGGTGCTGGTCTCAGTCCCATGTTTTAAGAGACTTATTTTGAAGTGAGGGTACTCTTTGGTGTACTTTTAAGAATACATTTCTAGTAAGGAGAATCAAGAAAATCATGTTTGTTTTATTCAACTGTATGTTCCATATCACCAATGGACATTCTTTGAGGGAGTCTCTGAAGAGTGGATTCCCGCAGTGGGCGGGGCATCCCGCCCGGTGATGCCTTGTATTTCATTCCAGGCTAGAGGCTCTAATTACACTGGTCAACAGTGAGATCGTTACTGACTTAAAAAGACCCTAATCTGTGGTATCTTGGTGTGCTGAACATGAATATAACCCTGACAATTTTTTATTAGCTCTCGTTGTGAAGATATTTTATGTAATTCATTTTATATGTTTCACCGTGTAAATTTATCCAGTAGGACTGCAACAACATCCTAAATCAGCCTAGAAAAATGTCATATTGCATTGCATTTCATAATACCATCATGTACACATCATCCAAAATTGATTGCATCATTTTCTGATGCAATGCAATACTACTGCCAGGCGGCTGCTGAAGTAAGCTGATGTCAGCAGTGCACTAGATAAAGCCCTGTTGGAAAGGTTGAACATTGAAAATATTTCGGACTTTGTGCAAGACAGTTGAAGCTACTGTTCCATAGAACTGTTATTATTTTATCCATGTCGGCACAATACAGAACAGTAATGCCTCGAAAGTCCATTAATGGCGTGGACAATTTCTGCTCTATTTGTGGGGAAGTGACATTTGCCAACCAGAAGAAGTCTCACTTCTCAAGTGAAAAAGGCTTATCATCTTTACTTCAGATGCAAGACAAGCCTTGGCCCCGCATATATGCTGTGCTACATGTACAACAACACAGCTTTCACAGTGGTTAAATGGCAAAAGATCATCAATGCGGTTTGCAGTCCCCATGGTGTGGAGAGAGCCAAGCAACCACATAAAAGACTGTTACTTCTGCTTGGTTCCTTCTCTTTCTGATGGAATAACAAAGCAAAAGAAGTCGAGAATCGTCTACCCAAACATTCCGTCTGCATTGAGATGACCGGTTCAACAACTTGCTACAGGGTGATGCGAAACAAGCATGGAATGCTTTTCGCCTAGTGTCTACAAACTTTCTTGGGAATGTTAGGGCAGAAAACTACAAGGAACTAGTAGAAGACATGCTGATGCAGTATCAGAAACTTGGCTGCAATATGTCTCTTAATATCCACTTCCTTCATTCCCATCTGGATTTCTTCCCCGAAAACTGTAGTATGGTTAGTGATGAACGTGGCAAACGTTTTCATCAAGATATTGCATCAATGGAACAAAGATACCAGGGAAAATGGTCCACTGCAATGCTGGCTGACGACTGCTGGACACGCCCCAGAGATCCTCCTGAACAACTGTGTAAGAGACAAGTGAAGAAATCTAAGAAGTAGTCTATGACTTGATTTTTTTATGGGTATTAACTGTAGGCCTATTCCTATTGGCATGCATTTCGTGATGTAAACATCAATTTATTGCAGATTACAAAAAAACTAGAGGCAGAATTAGAATTTGACTGTCATATTTTTGTTAAACACATACAAATTGATAGGAAATGACTAATTTTATTTCAGTAATGACTTTTGTAAAAATTTGTTGACCAGTGTTACCAAACCTACCACATTTTACTTATTCATTATTCATGATGTCTCCAGAATATGGGTATTAATTTTTATCAGTGAAGAAACCTATGCTCAGACTGGTTAAATAATGTCTTAATCACCCAGTAAGTTTGGAGCTAAGGCTGGAGCATCGCTCTATTGGATCGCAAAGCCACAAAGTTTGTTAAATCAAGCTACTTTCCAGTTCTGATTCTGCTCTCATCCTCTCACTTTCTTCTTCCTTCTGTATATGTCCTCACTTCTTTCCTTCATTTTCCCTGCCTTAGACAAAACCTGCATCTTAGAATATACTTGACTTTAACTCAGTTGTTAATATTGATATTCAATGCTAAAGAAACAGGTGGCAGACTCCTAGCTGTAATTCCATCAAAAATTATTATTACTATTTATATATTTGAAGAGATTATAATCTAAAAATTTATCTAGAAAACCGGTAAGATGAAATGTTTAAAGATCACTCTTAAATACTAAAATATATAGTGTGAGGTTATCAGTGAGAAACTGTTGGGAGACAATTGAACAAATTGGACATAAAAGCATATGACTCAGTTCTGTTTTAAGTTTCAGTGTTCCAAATTTCATTTATTTACAGTGCATATTCTCGCTCGCTCTCACTTTCTCTCTCTCATTTTCTGTTATTTGGGATTCCCAGTTCTTCAGCATGGGTTAATCCCAAGTAGTAGTTTTCTGTGTGTTGTTAACCAGGCTGTAGTTTTTCATGAGGTGGTTTGATCCTCTGGGACAGAGTAAGTTAAGCTCAGTTTCCTGGGAGCTGCACAGACAGCTTCTGTGCTACATGTGCTCCAGAGCAACTGTCAAAATCCTTCAAGAGGGGACAGTGCCACGTTTGAATTAAGTTGTAGCCACGAGCTCAAGAAGGGCTTCTGTGTGGGAACAGAGCTAAGGAGGATGTGAAGGCTGGGATGAACTGACCCCTTGACAGCCTAACATGGAGGCCTTTATCTTTGATTTAACACATTTGTCAACTTGACAGCAAGCTTGGGCTGTAGATTCCTGTCCTTGTGATTCTCTGAGTTCCTGTAGAAAGGGCCTAGGTATGGAAGTAACACTCAGTGGGGGCAAATCCTGGCCATGCAGTTTGTTATCTTGGGATCTTATTTCCCCTGACTGGAACTTTATCATCTATAAAATGGGATCCTAATAACTATTCATAGATTTCTGAGAGTTGAATGGTTAATGATGCTGGAACAATGGTATGGAAATACGGAAACAGAAGCAAAAACAATGGGTAAAATCCCAAAATTAAGACTAGTGTACAAATCTTTATGCTTGATTTTCACATGAGTCAAACATTTGGGAACTGTCACAGAGATACAGTACTAACCCAGTATCTTCCCAACTTCCAAAGAGCTGTCTTTCAAATTAAGCAGCTTGACACAATGGTCAAAAAATGCCTGTGGGCTTAAACGTGAAAATTAAAGCCAATGGAAATAAGCAGAGCTGATTAACAAATAATAATCGTTATTTAATCACAGTCTGGGAAATATATTTCTGTACTTTATTACTGTACTTTATATACCTTTCAAACTATTGAATTTTTTTTTAGATTTATTTATTTATACATATAAGCTGGGGTACAGGCCAGAGGTGTGGGGTGGTGAGAGGCTTCACCAGAGACAGGGTGGGGAGAAGAACAGGCAGATCAGAAACACACTGCTGAGGGGAGCAGCGGGCGAGGCAGGAGAGGTCTGCCACACCATGTGGGATTCTCCCCAGCTGGGCGTCGAACTCGCATCGCAGCTGCTGACAGTTCCACAGTGCAGCACTTAACCGCTGCGCCATCAGGGAGGCCCCAAACTATTGAATTTTATTGAAAAACCATGAAACTTGAAATGCCTGAGATTGAAAAGTAATACAATTTTCAAGTGTTCACCATGTCAATGTCAGATTGGCAATATGGGTTGTTATTAAAAACCTAGTATCTTCAAATAAGAAATGAAGTAAAACATAAATTGCTTCATGAAATAAAGTTATCTACAATTAATGGTCAATAATATATGTTATTTATTCTACTATGGACCAAAGGGCAAAGATGTTTGAAAATGACTGGTTAAATATCAGCCCATTTTATTTAATATGCGGTATTTATTCCCTACCTTAAATAAAGCTCAGTCTACTTATCCAGAACTCAACCTTTAAGTCTCAGATTCAGTTTTGGCTGAATAATCAGAAGCCATCATTGTGGACCAAAGCAGGGAGATTTTTGGTAAGGATTCTGTGACATGGCTATATAGAAAACCAAATGGATTTGGTTAAGGCTGGATTACTTACACAAAGTCCAAAGATAAATTTAGTTGAAAATTGGTCACAGGTAGCCTTGCAGTCTCAAAGGGCATTTCTGACTAGACAAACAGCGTCTCCCAACATCCCCTCCACTGAAATAAACAGCCGAGTGTTCCCTCGCCACAAGCTGGGTAAATACTAACTAAACTGTCTGCCTGTATGCCAGTAGGAGCAATACTCCCTATTTTTTAGCAAAATATTTTTCCACTCCGGCCATCCAAGAAACTCTCCAAATCCAATATGTTTCAATGGACTTTTAAAGACTTCTCTATTTTTCTCACTATTTATAGCTTTCAGATGTTGGCAGGTAGAGCCTGCATTTTCTTCAAAATAAACTTATAAATGGTAGTAATGCAGTTTCATCATGTCACATGGCATTAAGTACTAAAACAATCCTTCCTTCTAAATGCAAATATTGATAAAGATTAGAAACAAAGCCAATCCCTCCAGATAGTATATCAAAGGTCATATTTACATTGTGAAGAGTTTCAATGGGTGAGGACACAGCACCTGGGCCTCACGGGAAAGCCCAGGCAGATCAGGGCTCATGTGTGGAAGCAGTCATTCCGTGGCCCAAGGACAAAAATACAGCAGGCAGGAATCTGCCCCTTCATTGACACTAAGACGGAGGAGGGCATAAAGAAACACGAGATTGCCTAAATGTGCACAGGATTTATTAAATTACAAACTATTTGCAAATACAACAACTTACCAGTCCTGATAGCACCCTTGGCAACAGATCCTCCTCACCCCGTTTTCTGAATAAGGAAACTCAGTTTCAAAGAAATGATTTTAACCAAAGTTACATGGCTAGACTGGCAGAGCCAGAATCGGTAGCTAGAATATCTGACAGCTAACCCTGTTTTCCTTCTCCCCTGCTATACTGACCCTCCAAGAATGCAGTTCTCAGAACTTGAAGTCTCACTGCCTACGCCAGTGAAAGGGCCAGTGAATAACAAGAGAGAAATCAAAGGGCTTTCCTGAGAGAATGAAAGCCAGTATTCCAGATACTGACAGGGGACCATATTTAGGAAGCAGTAGTCTGGCACAATTGAAATGTAAAAATGTTGAGCTTAAACATCCTGTTCTGTCCCTAAACAAGAAGGTGAGCTTTGGAGTTCTTATCTTTTGAAGACATAAGGCCCTCCTTGGGATTGTGATGAAATGTTGAGAGAAAGTTTCTAAGATTTTCCCCAAGAGCACTTGCACCAGAACTCATGAAGGAGGCAGGACTGGAGTGGAAGGCCTATAATTAGATAGGGGAAATGTAGACAGGACATTAGAACAGGGATAAACAGCCTGAGCAAAGTTATGGTGTCATAGGGCAAATAAGGAGATGTTCCATGAATGGGTAGGTACAAAACAAAAAATCCCCAATGATTATTAAAGCAATTTTATCCAGATAGTTAGTCAATATGAACATTTCAGGTTAAAATATGCTCCTTCACTTTTTAACCAAGTGTCAAGTGATCCTGAAAATTCTTCCCTTCCTTCCCCTCTCCTTCCCTCCCTTTTTTCTTCCCTCTTTCCACCTTGCTGACTTGTAGACAGACTACTTTGGAGTGTATTTCAGGAGGGATGGCTTATTTGTTCAGAGCAGGGAAGGTTGTCAAAAACAGGTCATGCAAACTGTCACACCCCTGCCATGACAGACAATGCTGAATCAATCACCACTCTGGGCACAATATTGTATTTGTTTCCAGGAGCATGAGTTGGTATGAATTGGTCTAGGTGATGAGACCTATTTGCCAAAACAAATCTAGGACACAAATGGATCAAATATGGCTTTCTATTAAAAAGAGGCTGAAAGTATACTAGAAAGTGTGCCTCCTTTACCCTTTTTAAACATCTCCCGCTGCTTTTTTGATCTCAGTAAGATTCTCAAGCAGAAATAGACAAATGTTATTTGAACACATAGTCTAGTGAGTCTAGAAAAGATTTTTAGAAGCCTGAATATGTCTCATGAATAAATATCATCTTTTGAATATTTTGTCAGACAAATTGACTTCTGGACACTCTGATGTTTGCCCCCTTGTATATTTGAATTCCCTGTTGCTAAAATTTGGTTTCTTAGTTCTAATGCAAATATATTATATATGTACAAATATATAGAGGGGGGTGAGCTCAGTTTCTGAAACCCAGCTCAGTGTCTTTCCAGCTGAGTGTCTTTGAACCAGTTAACTTGGCCTTGCTGAGCTTCATTTTTTTATCTTGAGAAAGGAAATAATAATAATCATTGCTATCTCATAGGGTTATGGTGAAGAATAAAAGGGAATTCATTTCTAGCATTTCACATTGTATCTGGCACAGAATAATCCTCAATAACTGCGTTTGTGTGTGTTGTATGTAGCTGATATTATCTAGGGTGAACTAAGGACTCTTGCTCATTGAATTATTGGGAGAAATGCTACATGTCTTTGTTTTTGTAAGTTTAAGTTAGAGTTTTAATGCTACGTATATTCTGTTTTGTGGTTTCATCATAATTTTTTTATGTGTGTTTGAACTCCAAGAAAAATGTCCCCTCTTTTGGTAGCTGATATATTCAAGCCACTAGTGCTGGAAGAAAAATAATCTGTCGTTGAAGTAGATGAGAGTTGACATGACAGACTGTGCACTCTATCTTAAGCATTCATAACATGCATAATATGGTCTCTATGGAATGAAATAACTCCTTTAGAGTCTTTGCAGTCCCTTGGATCATGACTTTCATAGAGCAGAGCCATTATAATTCTAAAACAGCTATGCCTGTTTGGGGAATAAAACCCCAAGAAGAAAAGAAAAGGAATTTTACATATATAACAACTGACACATAGATGTTGTTTAGATATGTGTCCCTGCATGTGTACATAGGTGTGTGTGTGTGGTTTAAAATGTGGGATTTGTATTTTAACTTACTAGTCAGGAATTCTTCAGAATCTTAAACACTTGAAGTCCATTTCTGACTTTACTGTTTTATGAATTGCGATTTTGGACAATTCCCCCTCCATCCTGTCAATTTCATGTAACATATTTAGAGTGGAGATAAACATAGTTTCATGGGAAGAATTCATAGTGAGCAATACATGTAAGTTGCATAGCAATTGGAAAGTAAAATGTTTGACACATATCAATCTTCCAGCTATTAGAGCTATTAATAATAAATAAATTAATTAAACAAGTAATTAAAATAATGTCCTTAGCAAGAAAAACTGGTTTTCACTGTCATTATTCAATGTCCTGCTTTGATTCTTATTTTATAGAATAATCATTTCTAGCTTAAGTAATACATCATTCTTTAATTATAACTGTCATGTGAAAACTTTGCTAATCTATGCCTCTCCTGAGAAATGTAAGCATTTGAGAAAATAACTAACTTCCTGACCTAGAGTGTTCAAGAAGGAAGTTTACCTCTCTGACAATATTTTAGTATGGCCATTTCTATTAAAAGGATGAAATCCAATAATAGATTTTGCAGAGCCCTACAAAACACAAATGGAGAGTTCTTCAGGCCATCTAAGAGATGGGGAAGAGATATAAAATTATTCACACTGATCAAAAGCTCATGTATTTGATTGACAGGAAGTATCTCTAGAGAAGACAAGAATATGAGTGCAAACAAATAATTTAGCTCCATAGCAGGTCATGATTACTAAATTTGCTAATTATTCTTCTCTGCTGGAAGAACTGATTTGTATTTGTTTTTAATAAGAAAGTACAGTGGATGCTAAATTTCTCCTTTAAAATTCATTGACTTGGAGATAAATGATATTCCCCAAAAGCCTCTTGGGCTTATAACATTGCTGTAATTCCTTATTAGAAGAGAAGTATTCACAAATGCATCATGATGATAACATTTGGACAATGCATTCTATGTGGGAATGGCCATATACTGGATCTCTGTTTATCTTGCCCGTAGAAACAGCCTCTCTGCTCTCAAAATGGTGTTGACGTGTAGAACAGGGGTATTTCAATCTTTTTCTTAATTCAATAAGAGAAGAGAGCCATTATGGGTTTTCCGATGAGAAGCAGTGCATTAGTCTAATGGTTTAAGAAGAGTATGTTTGGCATTAGGGGATGGATCTACAATTTACTTCTGTGAATCTTTGGAAGCCGGGGGGAGCTTTTTATTTCTGCCCTGTGTAGAATAGGGATAATGAGATGCAATTCACGGGACTCTTATGAAAAATTAACAAAATTATGTGGAAAAATTGCTTTATAAATAACAAAATATTATAAATATATAAATCAGCAAAACATTATCTACTCTTTCTTAGTTTTCAATGAAGTTGATAGCAGTTTGTGGTGTTTGGAAAACACCTTAAGTCATTAATTCATCCATTTAGATTAAAATTTGGCCTGGAGAAAAACAGGTATATTTGATAATTAAATTCAAGTGTGGTTAAAAAAATTAGGACCCAGAGGTATTTTTTACTATTTGCAGGTCTTGTGGCTATATAGTTATGGCCTTCTGAGTAAAAATTTCCTTTCCTCTTCTTTGTGATGTGGAGAATAGAAATGTGAACATGGCAAAACAGGAAAGAGTAAGAGTGAAGGTTAGGAGAAATTAGTTAAGGCAAGAGGAATGTTGTCAGCTAAACATGGGTTATGCTATAACCCCTGGTACACACCAACAATGCATTATAGATTAGATTAGATAATGCTTCTGAAGTAACTTAATCAAATCTGTGATAACATGAAACCACCCTACAAATATTAGAAATACATATTAAAAAGTTAACAAATTGTCACTCAGTTACTAGAAGAATCTTTTTCTTTAGCAAGGAGAAATGCCTCAATTTCATAGTGAATGAAGTGGATCAATCTAAAGAAATGATGGAGTATAGTGATATTGCTATGTTTCTCTCAAGGGGTTTGAGACAGAATTAGAGGTGTAAGGTTGTGGGAAATGTTGAAAATTGGAGAACTTGTGTGATAATTTCCTTGATTTATCTTGTGATAACAAAACAGAGACCAGTAGTGAATTATGAATATATGTGTATATGTGCATAATTTGATATATAATTTCTCTATTGTAAGTAGTTTAATGATTTTCAGGAATTTGATAAGTTGTGCAAATATCACATCGATTTTCCATTCTAAAATTTAGCCCCAGGCAACCACTCTCTGCTTTTTGTCTCCATAGTTTTGCTTTATTGAGAAAGTTCATGTAAAAGGAATCTTATGATGTTTACAATTGTGTAAGACTTCTGTCAATTAGCATAATAATTTTTAAGTTTATATTGTGGATGTATGGTATTTATTCATTTTTATTGCTGAATAGCATTTCATTGTATAGATATTCCTCATTTTGTTTATACAATTAACAGACAATGAACATATTTAGATTGTTTCCAGTTTGATGGTATTATCAATAGTGCTGCTATGAATATTCACATAAAAGTATTTGTATGCATTTAAAACTCAGATATCTAGGAGTAGAATTGCTGGGTTATAAGGTATGTGTGCTTAAATAAGAAACTACCAATTTATTTTTCAAAGCATCTGTGTCATTTTATATTTCTGCCAGTAATATTAGGGATCCTGTTTTTTCACGTCCTCATCAATGCATGGTGTTATCAATCAGTCTGTTGGATTATAGCCATTCTAGTAAATGTGTAGTGTAATCCATTGTGGTTTAAATTTGCAATTCCCCAATGACTAATGATGTTGAACATGTTTTCATCAGCTAATTAGCCATTTGAATGTCTTCTTTGTTAAAATGTCTATCCAAATTTTTTTCAATTAAAAAAACCTTTCTTTCTCTTTGTGCTATTGAGTCGGATGAGTTTGTTATATATTCTCTATACAATTTTTCATAAAATACATGATTTGCAAATACTCTTTCCCAGATTGTGACTTATTTTTCACTTTCTTAAAAGTATCCTTTGAAAAAATGTTTTTGGTTAATGTCACAATTTGTTATATGTTTATTTGGATAGTGCTTTTGGTATCATATCTAAGAAATCTTTGCTGAATAAAAAGATCATAGATATTATCTCCTATGTTTTATTCTAGAAGATGTATCGTTTTAGTTCTTAGATTTTCAATTGATTTCATGTGTGGTGTGAGTTTTTTAGCATGTGGATATGCAATTTTTTCAACACCATTGTGGACAAGACTGTTCTTTATCCATTGAATA
Source organism: Scalopus aquaticus (assembly GCA_004024925.1). NCBI lineage: Eukaryota > Metazoa > Chordata > Mammalia > Eulipotyphla > Talpidae > Scalopus > Scalopus aquaticus. Next base: position 241,893 of record PVIJ01000375.1, on the reverse strand, counting down.
GTCTTGGCATCTTAGTCAAAATTCAATAGGTGATGAAAGCAAGGGCTTATTGCTGTACTACCTATCGGTTGTGGAGATTGGTATGTCTATCTTGAGGCCAATACTGTGCTTTCTATATTACTGTAGCTTTATTGAAAGTTTAAAATCAATTAGTGCAAATTCTCCAAACTTCTTAAATCAGCTGTGATTTTGATAGGAATAGCTGTCTTTATCTTCTATTGTTTTAGAGTCCTAGTACAGAATAGTGTTTGCTTACCATTACCAACCAGTCTCTGAGATGCTTCATTTTTCTTCAGTGTTTCTTTTCTATCTTTAAGTTCATTAATTCTTTCTTCTGTCATCACTAATCTGCTACTAAACCCTTCTGAATCATTTTTCATTTCAATTATTCTATTTTAAATTCTGAAATTTTCAATTGCCTCTTTTTTGTAGTGTACATTTTTCTACTAAGGGTGTCTATTTGGTGAGTATTGTGATACTTCAGTTAATTAAAGTACATGTAGAGATAGACACTCGATCACATTTTTTCCCTCTGAATATGAGTCATATTTGTTTTATAATTTTGGGCTGAAAATTGGACATTTTATATATGGCAATTGAAAATATAGGAACTCTGGGTTCTAGTTTATTTTTCTGACACTTTCTTTTTGTACTTCTTCTGGACTTAAAATGCAAATGCTTTCTCCTCACAGATAGCCACTGATGTCTCTGCTTAGTTTTTTATTTTTATTTTAATTTTTTAAGTCTGGAATAATGTGGGTCACAGTTGACCAAAGATTAATACGCAGCATATTAGGAACTCCTATAAGTCAATCAAAGTTAGCTTAGTTACTTGAAATAAAAATGCATGAAATACATAAAGAGGCATATTACAAAGAGGAATGATAAATGTTTACTATGTAAACAAGATAACCAATCTCGTCAATAATCTGGGAAGTAAATTTAAAGCACAGTGAAATGCTATGCCATACTCAAAGGTTAGCTAATTAAAAATTGGACATATACAAAATGTTGACAGAAATGTGGAATTCTGAGACATTTCATCTGTAGATGTGAGTCTGAAGTGGTTCAACCATTTATAAAATCAATTTGGTAGTACTTATGAAAGCTGAAAATATGTACATATTCCACTTCTGGACATGAACCTTAGAGAACCTCTCACATCATTTATATGCAGCATCCATATCTAGGAATATTCACTAAAACTTTGATTGTGAAAACAGAGAATTGGAGATAGTTAAATGATTACTGGTATTAAAATGGATGCATTGTTGTCTATCCATATGTACAAATAAACAAATTAGGTGCATCAAAATGGATGAATCTCAAAAATAATTTCAAAAGGTAAACACTAGCATCAGAATACTTCATACGATGATTCTATCTCCCATGTCCAAAAACATGACAAAATAAACATACATGGTGCTTGGATACAAATAGTACAATTATATGCATACTGGAATATTGAAATACTTAAATAAACATACTTTTTTGAGAACTTGTAGCTGAGTTTTATTGTTTTTTGCTTCTTGCTCTGGCTATAGGATGTCAGCTTTCATTTCTCATTAGATTGAATATGCTTCTGGCAGGACTCTCCCATGCCCCTGTAATTTGCTATTTTTTATTTTTGGTGGCCTGGGAGATCAGAAAACTAATCTTACTAGAATCTTGCATAAAGCAAGCAGGCTCCAGATTTAGACCTAGGGCACTCTCCAGTGAGCAAATTGCTTGACCTTTTGTGCATAGGGAATGTAACATTCATTTATTTAACAAACATTTAGCAATATACGAGCACATGCCAGACTCTATTCTCAGCTCTAGAAATACAGCAATGGACAATAAAACAAAGTCTCTGAACTTATCTTACTTACAGTCTAGGGGCACCAATATGGGAGCAGGATTCTATTCCAAATAGACAAGCCTGTTTCATAAGACCTAGTTGGGTGAAGTATTTCTGTAAACATAAACATACACATTTCAGTGTGTTCATGTAGAAATATAAATTTTGTTGCCAGGTAGATATCAGCTCCATATGTAAGACTGCAAACAATGAATAGTTAATTGCTGTTAGAACTGACAATGGTGATATGTGAAGGTACAATGCTGTTAGACCATTGGATGCATTCTGTATCCTAAATTATTTTTGCTATAGCCTAACCAACAAACAATAGCTAGAAGTAAAGCAAAAAAAAAAAAAAATTAAACTTTTTTTAGATGACATTAGGTTTCCATCCAGATCTATTAGGGAAATATATTTATTGGTATGTAACGCAGGCAATGCTTCTAGCAGATTTGCAAAATTTCAGGAGTGACACCAGAGCTTCAGGTCATCAACTGACCAGGAAGGGGTATATGAGCTTGTGTTAATGAAGACAGAACAAGACTTTCTGCTCTAAAGGTATTTATCACTAATAATTGCTATTATGTAAAATAAGACATTTTTGTTTCTTAGTCTTTATTCTGTTACTCTTAGCTATATAGTTACTTATCTCTGAAAGAAATGGGTAGAATAGAAATAGAATAGAATAGAACAGAACAGAACAGAACAGAACAGAACAGAACAGAATAGAATAGAATAGAATAGAATAGAAAGAACAAAAGAAATAAAATTCATCCATTCATCCGGGATGGTATGGTATAATCTATACCTGTGGTATTTATTAAGAAATAGTTATCACAAGGAGTTTTTGATTTTAATTCAAAATGCACTTTCATGGATTGTCATTGTGACTCTCTTATCTGGTTCAGACATATGAACAGATAGCAAGTGTCCATTTCAGCTGTTATTTTAAAACAACTCTTTCCCATGATGTTTTGATACTAGTAGTTTCTGTCTAGTAGTCAGAAAAGCATTTGAGCATGAGAGGACTCTTGAATTTTCTTAGGGTATGAATGTGCTTGGCCTCTGTACCCATATTTTGATTTCATCAGGTAAAAATAATGACTAATCAATACGAGAGGCTAGGTGGCATGATAGGTTAATTTACTAGGTGTTAGTGTCCTGACCAGGGAGTTTACATAAACATCCATCTCACAATGATTCCAGAGCATTAGATGTTTGTGGTGGCCTGATTTCCCTCTCCTTTCCCTGGTTTGAAACAAGGCATACTCTAAATAGTTTGATTCAAGTCACAAGATGATTGCTTCTCCAAGGAAAATCCCAGCATCAGCTCAGTATGCAGGTTACAGATGAGAGATGCTGGGATGAGCTGACAGCTGTGTGACCAGGTTGCTGGTGTCCTCACCTCCCTCCATACTATCACTTGGGACTGCCAGTCTCTCCTGGCCACCGGTACTGTAATTTACCTGACTCACAAAAACCATAGTTTAGAAAGGTACTAAAATACATGGTTGTGGAAGACACATGTAATGTGTAATGCCAGATCTAGCCTATAAGGGGGAAAAATATCAGACATTTTATTGTTCTAAGTGATTAGTTTTATGCTGCTTTACAAAGTAAACTCAATGTAGAGGTCATAATGAATGAATCCCGAGATGTTTACCAAACCCCAAAATTAAATTGCATCCTTAGTTGTTTTGCAAATACACTGACTTACCTAATTAAATAGGAATGACTCTCTGTTGCTACAGAGGATAGAATAGTGAAGCCTTTAGGACTCATTTCAAATTAGCTATTCGGCTTGATTAACGAATTTGGCCCATTCACGTTTTTTGGTGCTATGAAGTAATGTAATAGTATAAGGGAGTACTGAAACAAATATTTTAAAAAATATATAAAGCTATTTTTATTTGGAGAGTTATAAATTAAGAAATGAAATATAGAAGTATAGGAATAATTAAAGAATATAATTGATTTAAAGTTTTAATATTTGTATTTAAAAAAATTTACATTTCTAATAAACTTTGAATAAATAAGTAAAAGTAAGAAATAAAAATGCTTTCTGCAGAGAAAATGAAAAAAAATTCATTTTTATCTAAAGTTCTGTAATGAAAATATAGACAGCAGAAGAAAATGAAAGAATTTATATTTTGAAATTTCAATAATCTTAAAAGTCAAAATAACATTTTGAGACCTTATGTCTCATCAAAATAAACATTCTAATAAAAATTCTATTCCACAAGAAGGTAAGATATGAACAAATCTTATTCATGATTAATATTTGTTCATTTCCACTTACTACCTAAGATATTTGAAAATATAATATACCTAATACATTTGAAAATATTTTGAAAAAGAGTAGCATAAAATGGGCCTTAAATTTTATTTATCTGGGCCTCCCTGGTGGCACAAGGGGTTAAGCTTCAACACTATGAGGCTATCCGCAGCCACTGTAGCACCAGTTCGATCCCAGCCTGGGAGCTTCCCACATGGCTCAGCAGACCTCTCTTGTCTGGCCCGCTGCTCCCCTCAGCAGTGTACTCAGTTGATCTGCCTGTTCTGTGCCCCACTCTGTCTCTGGTGAATCCTCTCACCACCCCAAACCTCTGACCTGTACCCCAGCTTGTATGCATAAATAAATAAATCTTTAAAAAAAACACACAAATAAATTTTATTCATCTACTCATTTCCCCACCTCCTCTCCCCCCAGCTCTTTAGGCTTCTCACCTCATCAAAAATACTGATGTGAATGTTTACATCTGGTGAAGGGAGTGTCCCAAGTTATCTGTGCTTTTAATGAAAATCCTCATAAGTTAAACAATTCCTCAGAGGAAGACTAAACAACAACAACAATTTCTCTAACTTTTTGTATTATTTATTTTATTAGTCCCTATTTTGGCCTTATATGCACTTATGAGTGCAGATTTTTAAATGACAGCAGTTGCCAGAATGCCATTTGCTTGTAAGGTGTTTTTATCTAGCAGGGTTTCATTAGAAACTTTTTGGCTGGCCTAATGGTATTATCACCACCAAGGGCTTGGTGTCCGGTAGTCATTTAATTATGGGATAAAAGAAGATGGTACTTGTGCCACCAAGAAACAGGGGTATTAGATACTTGGCTGATCTTATTTAGAGAAAAGCGTGCTAACAGAATAAGAAGAAAATCTTTTGTATTCTGGGCACTGAGTGCCTACACTTTAAAATATTATGGTCATTTCTTTGCCTGGAGGCTTCTGAAGAAAGGCAATTGTTTTTTTGTATTTCAATGAGACCTTATTAATTTTTTCCAAGGGCCACTGATACTTAGGAATTTGAGGATCTAGATAAAAAGTGAAGGTTTTTTTTTTGTTGTTGTTGTTATTTTTTTTTCCTTTTGAGGAATATTTAAGTTTTTAAATATTTTCATTGAAAACAAAAAATGCTATAGGAAACTCCACCATGACAACAGCGTGTCCTGAGAGGAATCAGCTCAGATTACTGTTGGAGAGTCTCTTTTAACTGCTATAATAGGAGGGGTAGGATGGGGGAAATTTCAATCACCAGGGGGGAATAAAGTATGTGTTTGGAGGGGGAAAAAAAGGAAAAAAAAGTGTATCTATTCAAGTAACAAAAGACCTAAATGGTCTTCTAAGAAAGTGTGTTCTATAATTAGAAGTCTCTTTGTTTTGTGGAAATCCTTGATGAATAGGATATGAAAGTTAAAAGACAGTAGTTAGGACACAGATACATTACTGAAAAAAAAAATACGATGGATGGAACAGGAATAAAACATTTTAGATAAAAAGGGACAACATGGAAGGGAGGAAAGGAGAAATGAGATTGTACAAAGCTCCTTGATGCATCTTGGATGGGAAGTACTTAGATGTAATAGAAATTTCTGATAAGGTTTTTAAGTTTGTTTTCTGAGATTGGTGAAGATTAATGCCACCTTCTTCCTCTCCTACATATCTCAATAAAGACTGCATTGCAAGTTAATATTAGAGTGAATCCATTCTTTTGGGTGAAATCAAATAGGTATTGAGTTCTGCATCTAGATATAGATGAAAGCAGCACATACAGGAACTGACCTTGGGGGTGTGTGCAGATGACCTTGGGGTCACACTGGAACTTGACTTGTTTTCATAGTGGTAGGGCATTTTTGTTTAAGATGCAAGAATTTTTTTTTGTGAAAGTATCATATGAGTAATCTTGAAGTATCTTTTTCTTCATATATGGTAGAATTAGTTTCTAAATGTGGACTGGAATTATAGCAAATAAAGATGAGTGTCCATTTATGTGGAATTCCAGACCAACAACCTGCAAAGCTATTCACATCCTAACTGACCTTATGATAGAGGGATATAAATAGTTATCATTAGAATATTAGGTTTTAATGGATTTGGAGTTAATTTAACATATGGTAATTTGGGGGGTGCTATTAAAAAGACTTCCAGAGCTTGCTTTGGTTATATGACCTTATGGAAGTCCAGACTTAGCTTTATCATATATGAAATAAGGAATGTGGGTAAATGACCTCTAAGGTCTTATCCAAGTCTAATGTGATGAGATTATCATTAAAAAGGTTACTCAGGTGGCTATAAATGTTGCTTTGATCTTTCTGAAGGCCTTAATTTTCCAAATGGCATGCACCCCCTGGAAATACTAATAAAGTAAATACATAGGTAACCCTTAGTTCTTACATGACCTACTAGCCACAGTATAGTATTTCTGGAGTCTTAGTCTTGTCTCTTTTTGGCTTTCAGAAAAAAATATAATAGATATATAATTAGATATATAATTAGTGAGTACAATAATAGCTATAAAATGCTGAAGTGTTGAAGACAATGATATTGATAATAAACCAGTTACAATATGATAATAGTAATAAACCTATTTCTAGAAAATCTTAGTACTAATGACACACTTCATTTATAAAAGAACTTTAAAACATTGTGACTATTTGAGAAGTGATCAAATTGATCAAGAAGTTTCTTAGCTTCTCAGGTACAGAAGAAATGCCTGTTGATCAATGAACTGATGTTCATTCTTCCGTTCTACAAAGGAATAATACATTGTTAAAAATTCACATGTAGTCTCATCTTAATGAAGCTAACAGTTTTGTGGGAGGTTCAGATATTTATCTAATAAATACTCAAACAACTATAAGACCGCAACTGTAATGTTGGCATCATTTGATCTTTGGGAAGATATCTGTGCTGCCATCTGAAGGAAGAATGGGAGTAAATGAGGAAAAGAGAGGGAGGGAAGGATGTTCTGAACAGAAAGGCCTCAGCAGACTGAAATGCCATGAACCAGGGCACTGAACAAGAGCATCTGTAGCCTGAGTAGACTAAAGGGAACATGGTAGCACTAGACTTGGCAGTAGACAAAAGCTATATCATCATGTTTATGTTTACTGTGCTAAGGTGATTTGTATACCTTAGTAGGTGTACTAGTCACTGATAATTTAAATAATGTTTTTTAGCAAGGGGATGAGGGTGTGGGATGACATGATCATAGTTAAAATTTGGAAATGTCACACAGGTTACAACGTGGCAAACAATGAGAAGGAAGCCAGTTTGGATATGGGCTGATCAGACAGAAGAGGGCTATAGAACTCCAGGAGATAAGTTTTTTTTTTTTCTATTAGAATAAAATTTTATGTATTTATTTATGTTTTATTATGGTAATATTTATTTACATAGTTGTTTGTGTTTTTAAAAGTATAGATCTCCCCCTTTAGGTATCGTTATCATACCATACCCAACACCAAAGCACCCATAGCCCTCCACCATAGTCTACTGGTACTGTCCTTTACCTCACTTGGTTTTCACCCCTTCCCCTCGTTTTCCTCCTCCGATAAACTCAGTATTATAGTCAACTTTCAGGGTTAGATCTTAGTTTCAATTTATCTGACCCTTTGCTTGGTTTCTCTATATTCCACATATAAGTGATCCATCCAGTAATTGTCGTTCTCTGTTTGACTTTATTTTTTAAAATCATAATCTCCTCTAGCTCCATCCATGTTGCTGCAAATGGCAAAAATTTATGATTTTTGGATAGTTGAATAGTATTCCATTGTGTATATATACCACTTCTTCCTGATCCATTCATCTGTATTTCTGCATTTAGATTGTTTTCATAGGTTGCCTATTGTAAATAGTGCTGTAATGAAGATGGGAGTGCATGTTTTTCTTCAAATTAGTGTTTTTGAGTTCTCTGGGTGGATACCTGGGAATGAAATTGCTGAGTCATATGGCAGATTCAGTTTAAATCTGTTGAGAAACCTCCAAACTGTTTTCCATAGAGACTGAACCACTCTACATTCCCATCAACAGTGTAAGAGGTTTCCTTTTTCTTCACATCCACAAAGCGCTTGTTTTCTTTGATCTTTTTCATATGGACCAACCTTACAGGTATGCAGTGGTATTTCATTGTGGTTTTAATTGACATTTCCCTGACAGTAAGTGAAAATGAATATATTTTCATGTGATTGTTATTCATCTGTATGTCTTTGGAGAATTTCCCCTTTAGCTCTTCTACCCATTTTATTTTTTGATTGGGTTATTTGTTTTCTTTTTGTTGAGTTGTATGCAATCTTTGTAGATCTTTGATATAAGTTCTTGTCAGAAGTATGGTATATAAATATCTTCTCTCAGTAGAGTGTTTTTTTGTTTTAGTGATGGTTTCTTTTACTCTGAAGAAGCTTTTGAGTTTGATATAGTCCTGATTATGTTCTCTTTTGCATCCCTTGCTGCTGAAGACAAATCTAAAGACATCGCTGAAGCTCGTGTAGTATAGTGTTTTACATATGTTTTCTTTTATGTATTTTATGGTTTCTGATCTTACATCCATGTCTTCTTTTTTCCCAGTTTTTATCCCCTTTATTTTCTTTTGTTGTCTTATCCTTTAATTGCTCTGACTAGGACTTCCAATACTGTGTTGGCTAGTAGTGGTGAAAGTGGATATGCTTTTCTTGTATGAGATCTTAATGGAAAAGATTCCAACTTTTCACCATTGAGAATGTTGTTGTTTGTGGGTTTGTCATATATGGCCTTTGCTATGTTGGATATGTTTCATTTATCCTCAGTTTCACAAGAGTTTTCATTATAAATGGACGTTGAAACTTGTCAAATGCTTTCTGGGCATTTGTTGATGTGATCATATGGTTTTTATCTTTCCTTTTATTCACATAATTTATAATGTTGCATGATTTTTGGATGTTGTGTCCCTGGTATAAATCCCACTTTGTCATGGTATATAAACCTTTTAATGCATTGTTGGATTCAGTTTCCTAAAATTTTGTTGAAGATTTTTGTGTCTGTGTCCATTATGGCAATTTTCCTATAGTTTCCTTTTCTGTGTATTATCTTTATCTGGTTTTGGTATTAGCATAATGTTGGCCTCATAAAACGTGTTTGGAAGTTTTCTCTTTTTCAATGTTTTGAAAGAGTTTAAGAGAAAAGGTATTAACTCATCTTTGAAGGTTTGGTAGAACTCACTTGCAAAGCCATCTGGTCCTGAGCTTTTGTTTTTTGGGAACGTTTTCATTGCTGTTTCTATTTCCCTGCTTGTGATTGGTTTAGTCAGGATTTTTATCTTTTCCCTATTCAATATTGGATGATTTTATAAATCTAAATATTTGTCCATATTTTCTATGTTATAGAGCTTATCAGTATACAAATGTTCATAATAATCTCATTATCCTCTAAATTTCTGCAATGTCTGTTGTAACTTCTCTTTCATTTCTGATCTTTTTTGAGCTCTCTACTATGGCTTCTAGACATTGCTTGGTGTGAGGGGGTTATGTGTGACAAAGCAGGTAATATCTGAGGATACTGGGTGTCTCCTTCCATTTTCTGGGGTCTCAGAACCCTATTCCAAGCATTGCTGATTAAAACAAATTTAGCTTGTGATCTCTTTATAACCTGGAGTGTTGGAGTATATGGAGGTCGTAGAAAACCTTAGGGAACATTATCTTTTCTGTGGAAAAAAAAAAAGCTAAAGAAAACATTTGTGTACAAACTTTCTAAGCTTCCTTCCTGTCAATAATATTTTACTTTGGAAGAATATACCTTCTACCTAAATCTGATATGACACTATTACCCTCATTTATATGAAGTAGAAGAAGCATTCATTTCTTAAAGATCATTCCTATTTGAATTATTTGTTCCAGGGCAACTCTCCTTAGGAAGACTTTTTTCCCCCCCTGAAGAAAATACCTTAATAGTTCTACTGACTGTGAAAACTAGCCAAGGTACTCCTGTCAGACTAGATGGGAAAGCATGAAATAGAGAATTTACTGTTCTAATATGGCAGGAATTTAGGACTTCTGTGCTGCTGGCTCTGGAAAAAGCAAAAAGAAAAAAAGACTAAGAAGATTTGGAAAGAAAGGTTCCAGGCAATCTGGTTGTGGACTAGCATTCAACTTTCATAGTAAGTGAGAAATTTCTATGGACTGATGTGAGACAGACACATTTTAGGAAAAATAACATCTGAAATTCAATATGCAGAGGTTTTCAACTCTGTGCTATAGCTATTGTTATTATCCCCAAACTTTCAGTGAAGTCTGCGATGCAAAACAGCTTTGTAGTAGAGTTTCTTTATGGTCAGTAAGAGAAATAGAGACTCATCCATACTAGTGATAATCACACCAGTTAGGAGAGCAGTCTTGAGAGGGGAGAATGTGAATAGAGTTGGGAGCAGAAATTCCTGGTAAACAGCGATGGAAACATGGATACATTCCTCATTCCAGACCTCAGAAATCTAAAGACATAGTCCAAAAAATACCAGAATTTCGGGGCTTGGGCCACTTTATTTGGAGATTAAAGATTTGCAGCAGAAGGCTAGAGAAAGTGGGGCTACTATGGCTGTGACTGGTTCAGAGTTGCTTCTGGGGTGAAATCAGTCAGATTATGCTCCGTGGGCCGCAGATAGGTGGATGATGGCACAGAATGGTCCTCGGTACAACTTGGGGCCCATAAACTTGTATACATGTATTTGTCTGGTAAATGGATTCCTTTTCCAATCACATCACTATAAAGTTCCATAAAGTCATAAAGTCAGATTGCTTATTACCTTTTTCTGCTTGTGTTATTAAAGGGGTTGTAATTTCTAAAGCAATGTAAGAAAATAATTTGCAGCAATACTCAAGCAACACTGAGTAGCCTCTCTGTGAGGTGCATTCACACACCTATTTGAAAGTTATTGCAGTAAATTTTTATCATAGTTTTATTATCTTTATTTTGCAGATGAACAAAAATAAGTTCAGGGTTTGTGTCTTACCCAATTTCGTACTGCTTGTGTGTTACCGAACCCAAAACTTTCAATTCTAAACATAGCACTCCTTTTATTACTCAATTTTCCTGGATTTATTTTAATCCAAAAAGCATTGGAAAATGATTTCCCCAAGTTCCAAACCATGCTGTAGACAGCGCTGGATATAGAAGCACGCTAGGAGTCTATCTTGATGGCATTGTTGCATTTTATACTAGTTTCTTTACAACTATAGACTAACAATAAGATGCGAAACTTAGAATAAATTGGAGTTCTTTAACTGAGAGTCTATTTTCATGTCCAGTTAATTTTTTCCCCAGTAGGTAAATAATACATCATTTTAGAGAATAGCAAGAACATTCTCATTATAAGTAGTACTTAGGATTTACAAGAGGTTAGAGGAATGGCTTTTGAATCTGGTAATTGTTTTTTGTGTGTATTCACTTCCTGTTGCCCCAGGAACTCAGTGAAATGCTGTTTATTCCCTGGAGAAATTATTTCAGATCTTTATATTGATAACACACCACTTATATGCAGGTTTTCCCTTATTTAATATATTAATTCCAAGGAAACAAGAGCAAAGCTGTATGAGATTTCATTAAAACTTGGCTTTATGCCTAGCTTCATGGCTTCATGGCTGACCTGAAAGATCACCTACTCCAGCCCCTACCTCTAAATTATGTGGTATCGAAATAATTTCAAAAGAGCATTTCTGTTATTCTTAATTCTACAGTTTACCTTGGTAACCTAAATCTCTGTTAAGACCTCACTTTCTTCCCCAAAACATATCTTTTCATCCAACTTAAATCAATTTTTTCCATCTCATCTGACAATTTCAGTACAGAACTTTATGTTCTGTCTCTACTGGAGACGAAGCTCAGATAGTCAGCCACTTCTGTGCAAAGATGCCTCAGAGATTTAATACATGTACTAGGTCAGCTCTCAACTAGACCAAATAATCTTATTAAAAACAAAACAAAGCAAAACAAAAAAACACTTGTCTTCTGGGTCCAAGTTTCCATTCTTCCAGCCACGTTAATGGATCTCTTAGATTTTTTTGTCCTGTCCACTTGGCCTAAAGTTGTGGATTCCAACATTATATGTCTCCATGAATTAGTCTGAGCACAACTGGGCCAAAGTATATAGTTTGTGTTCTAATTCTAGCATGGCTAGAACAATGAGCCTCTTGGTCTTTTAAGATTTGATTTAGAAATTACCACATACAGTCTTTTAGGTATTGCCTTTGACCTGGTGGTATGCAAAGGGAAAAAGCTGCTAACTAGGTCCAAAATATGTTCTTTTAAAACTTAAAACTATTTATTAAGTGCCTGCTGTGTGCTGGATAATGTTCTAGGGATTGTTCTAGGCTACTGTTCATACATCAGTGAACGAAATAAGCAACTGCCTTTTTAGCCTCACATGGCTGGTCAGGGTGTCAGATGCATTATGTGTTTTTTTGTTTGTTTGTTTGTTTCTTTGGGCCATATGCAGTTATGGTCTTTGCCAGCAGGTACTTATAGTCTGTAATATATCAGGAACATGTATACATCTAGAAACCTTCTCATCCTCCCATCCTTGCAGCTGGGGAGAACAGATGGTGGCAAGTCCGAGCTCCTGACTGAGGAGAAAATAAAACTAGGAATATACTTTTAAGTGAAATATTGCATGTCTACTGGCTACTAGCATTCTGATGCTTGGTGCATTCAGCAGGCATTTACTGGACTCATGTGATATCTTCCCTTCTCTGTATGACATTTTTGCAAAAAGGTATTTTGCATCTCAAACAACTGACTTGGAATCAAACATTGGGGAATGTATCCAGGTTATAAATTAGGAATTGTCTGTGCACCTGTATAAATCTACATACGGCATGAGTATGAGTGCTTTTATGCATATTTACTCATGCATTCATATAAATATAGGAAAAGCATGATGGAAGCTCTTTATCAGACACATATTTTTAGCATAACTGTTCACTAGTAAATACGGTGCTGGACTTTCTATGAGGACAGAATATTTGGGGTGAGAGGCCTGTATCCAAATTTGACTCTGGTGCTTCATTTACTTGCAAGTTGTATAATCTCAGGGAAGCCATTTAATTTTTTGAGTTTCAATTTCCACGTTTGAATATGTGGGTAACTGCTTCTAAGTTAAAGTACTGGCTATTGTTAGGATTTAAGTGAGATGATACGCATGAGTGGTATTAGACACTTAAGAAACATCTTTTTTTTTTTTAAGTAGAATCCGATCCTGTCCTAAAGGAAGACTCAAACACAGTGCATTTGTCACTCACATAAGAGACAGAAAGAAATAAAGATAAATGGATGCTAGTAGAGAGCAGGGAGAGATTATATTCAGGGTTTGTGACAAAGGCAAGGATAAGGAACTTGCTGGAGGAAGCAATTTTGAGCAGGATGGGATTTGCAAATGAGGAAATGGATTAGGTTACTCTAAATAGTAGACCGTGAGTGAGGTGAGATCACGTGTAGCAAGTCCAGAGAACCATAAATAGGCTAGTCATCCATTCCTACAAATCCTTTAGGTTGAGGGCATCTTTACAAATGTTCTCCTTCTCAGTGTGTGCTGAGACTACAGTAAGTTCACTCAATATTCCCTGTCTAAGAGGACTTAATTTTCTATCTCACTCTATACCTCTTAATTTAACCAAAAAATTCAAATCAGAAGAATTACCTGATTTCTAATGTCAAATACTGCCTTTGTTTTCCGTACCAGTGCTATAATTTTTCACATGCAAACACATACTCATACACACACACACACACACACACACACACACACACACACAGGGCTTAAAAATGAAATTTATTTCAAAATATTCATCAAGGTGATAAATAGTCAACAAGAATCTAGTTTCTTAAAGATCATTGGCATTTGTAACCTATAGAGTATTATATTTACATCATAATTGCATGGGCTAATTCTGTACCCAGTTCATCTTAGATGCATGAAGTACTCTTCCTTCTGCCTTCTTCTCCAACAACATATACCACGAAGCTCAACTTTACTCCCCAGCACACAAACATATGCGCGTGTGTGTGCATATGCGTACACACACAGCTCTTTGACTACTCCAAACTAGTTGAGCTTCCCCAGACTCGTCAGACTTGTTCATGCTTCTGTGACATTACAGATTTTCTTCTGCCTGGAATGCCACTCTGCTTCCTCTTCTATTTGCTTAGGGCACTTACTCCGCCTTCCTGACCACCTCAAACGCAATATTCCAGTAAAGCTGTCCCCAACCTCTAAAAGGGCAGTTGTTCCTAATGCCCCCTTCATATCTCAGTTTCAGCTTTTATCACCCACTACTTTAATTAATTTTGTACCTCACCATCTTCCCCATTATGCTGTGAGATCCCTCAGGGGGGCTTATGTTCTAATAAATTCTGGCAAAGCCTAGACTTATGTTGTAGATATGTAGCAAATACTTATTGACTGAATAAGCAAACACCCAAAATTGAAATGCCATAAAGACTTTTATCCTTCCTTACTTTTCTAAATCTAGAGTGATTGAATTCAGCTAAGCACCAGAGGGGGTGAACCTAAGGGGAAAAAACTGGGAGTGAGGGTGAGGAACAATTTTTTTTTATGTGTCTTTTCCAGTCTATTTTGTAGAAAAATTATCCAAATCCTAAAACAGTGGTTTTCAACTTCGGCTGTATGCTGGCTTCACTGGGGAATTTACAAACATGATGCCTGAGTCCTAGTGGTAGAGACTTTGGTTTGATTGGTGCTCTGTGTAGTTCCCAGGTGATTCTAATATGCAGAAAAAATCAGGCATTGACCTACCTGGAGCAGATTGTTAGTATTTCTCTGAGAATTAAACCAAGATGAGCAGAAAAGGGGTGTATGTGCGTGTGTGTGTGTGTGTGTGTGGTGTGTGTGTGTGTGTGTGTGTGTGTGTGAGAGAGAGAGAGAGAGAGAGAGAGAGAGAGAGAGAGAGAGAGAAAGAGAGAGGGAGGGAGGGAGGGAGAGAGGGGTGGGAGTGGGGGTGGGGATTGATCAAGGAAGTGAATTAGTGATAAGCAAGTTAGAAAGGTGCTTTTGAATTTATTATTCTTTTAAAGTTTTAAAGTGCATAGCCAAATTAATTAAGACCACTGCTTATTAAGTATATTTACAAATAGGCCACCTAAAGAAGTTGTTTTAAAGTTAAACTTTTCTGAAAGTGAGTTTTCAAAGTCATTTAGCTTTTACATGAAAGTTGCTTCATTTTTAAACTTCTAATTTCAGATGAAATAAACACACAAGTAGATGATCTAGATAATTGAAGCCAAACCTATTTTAGGCTCTAATTAGCCCCACTCCTTCAGGTGAAAGTGAGTCTTTATTTTGAATTTTTAGCTAATTGAGGACAAAGCACCATTTTTGTCTGTTTTCTCTGGATAATTTACAAGTGTCAGTGCAGCTTTAACATCATTTTCTGAGGAAAATGCCAAGACTCAACCCCAAGTCTTGATGAGAACTTTAGCTGGTCGCTAACTAGCACTAGGCTGTCTGAGCTAAAGTTTTTCTGAAATTTAAGAAGGAAATGTACACAATTAATTTTTAAAATGTTGCTTTAAAGCAAAATATTGGCTGCCTAATCCCATATTCCAATCCTAGATTCAACTGAACACTTTGAACATCCTCCAAATTTATCCAGAACGCCCAGAACCAGTAATGGACTCTGATACTCTCCCTTCCCCCACAGCCTGGAATCTCTTGGCACCAAGACTCAGTTGAAACTGAATCAAAGGCTGGAGACTCTGAAACACCCAACAGGACATAATTATTATTTCTATTGTGTGTCAAGGCAGAATGTAGAACTTTTTTCTCTTTATTTAAACTTTTCACAGGCTAGGAAAACTCCATGGAGCAAAGGTCCTCATTGCAAAGGGCGCTTGTCTGAAAGGAGTGTTTCCTTTCTTTGCTCTATGTTTCAATAAAGGGGCAAAAAGCCATGAGAACTTGCTATGTGTTCCCTTATCCTCAGAATGCCCCCATAGTGCAGACCCATCTGGGACCCAGTCTGTGGTGAAAACACTCAGAAACCTGTTCTTATACTTGTTAAATTCTGAGGAGTTATGGTAGTATTTGGAGATTTAAAAAATTAGAGGGAATAGATAATTGTTGGAATAACTTACTTCATCACATAAAGTTCTAAATATTCATTTGAACGGTGATGCTTAATAAATAGTAATATAACCTGAAATTTTATATTTAAGAACTGTTTTTATTTAAATGACAAATCTCCATATGTCTTCTCTAAATTCAGCATAGAAATATGGAGTGATGTAGTTTGCTTGCTTGGGCACAGTTCTCTTCAAAATTAGCTATTTTTTGTATCCCCATTTACTAAGGAATGATGCCCCCAAATTATTCAGTTCTTTCTAAACACCATCTTCAGCTTATTGATAGCATGCCTTATATCAATAAATTCTCTAATAATTAAATGTTTTTAGTCTCTCTGGTTTTCAGATTTTGGTTAATGTGGGTCTGCTTATTCCTGAAAAATGGATGCAGTTTCAGTTTCTATAACCTCTCTCTGATTTCTGGGGATATTTCTGACTACATCTCCTTCCCTCCAAAAGGGGTGCTGCCTAATAACAACACTTGTGCTGGGAGACCAACAACGGTCAGCTGTAGGAAATGAAAACAGAGATAAGCCCTTTAACACTCCACATTAATTTCATTTCAAAGTTGAGAAAGACTCCAGGGTCCTCCAAACTAAGGTATTGACTACCTTAAAATAACCTGCAATGAGGTAATGAGTCTTTTCCAGTCTTTTTTTTTTTTAAAGATTTATTTATTTTTGCATACAATCTGGGGCGCAGGCCAGAGGTGTGAGGCCGCGAGAGGGCCCACCAGAGACAGAGAGGGGAGCAGAACAGGCAGATCAGAAATACACTGCTGAGGGGAGCAGCGGGCGAGGCAGGAGAGGTCCATCGTTGCCATGTGGGACTCTCTGGCCGGGCATTGAACCCGTGCCGCAGCAGCCACCGTCAGCTCCACAGCGCTGCTTTCAACCCGCTGTGCCACCGGGAGGCCCCTTTCCAGTCTGTTTTCAATGAAATGGGTCTTTAAAAATAATGATGAGTCCTCAGCAGATGAGTCCTCAGCAGTTTTTACAAGGGCAGTGAGTGGCCAGTTAGTGATTGTGATAAAAGCTAATTTATTCAGTAAACTATGTGGTGAACACTTTTCTAAGTATATTGTCTGTATGAACTCTTTCATCCTTACTAGGTAGGTATTATTATTATCCCCTTATGAGGAAAAGAAACGTTAAAAAGCCCAAGATCATAGCCAATAAGTAGAAGTTAGGATTCAAACCAAAGCATCTGTTTCTAGCACTTGGCATCTTTACTATTATGCCAGATTATTCTTTTCTAGAAGAGGGACTATTTCAGTTACTGGAAGTAAGACCTGTCTTGAAGACCTTATCTATAGGGGAACGATGTGTCCAAAACCTAACTCCCAAGGGGTGTTTTTAGAGCCTTCTGTGATTACCTGACATCAATAGCA
Source organism: Scalopus aquaticus (assembly GCA_004024925.1). NCBI lineage: Eukaryota > Metazoa > Chordata > Mammalia > Eulipotyphla > Talpidae > Scalopus > Scalopus aquaticus. The sequence continues at coordinate 224,276 of PVIJ01000375.1, read as the reverse complement.
TTGTCATCCTAGGAAAACTGATGTTTGGGGATTTGGGGAGAATTAGAATCTGTATGAAATAAAAGGAAGACTTTTACTTTATTGAAAACAAATTGACAAACAAGGGTTTCAGAGTCATAGCTTAACTGCTGGCTTGCTGTAAATTGTGAGAATATGGTTTCTGGAACTGAGCAATAGCATGCAGAACTAGTTAGAGAACAAACTTTAGGTTGCATGTCATGTTTTTATTTTATTTTTTAAAGAAATGGTACCTTTTCTAGAAAAAAAAATCCTGCTAACTTAAGAAAATACAGTTTGGAGCATAAAAATCCAGTCTGATATATTTTGCTCAAATCCAGGAGAACTGTACTTATTCAACCATAAAATCATAAAGCAGAGTTCAGCTGAAAATGTGGTCTCATGATAAATAATTAGATTGTAAGGGAGAGAAAATATAATCTGACAACGGACATTTTAAAGCTTATTTTTGGCCTTACAGAGTTTTGCAATAGAGTTTTGGAAAAACTTACATTTGAAGGAATATCAAGAATGATTTTAAATCATAGTTGTTAACAAATGCAATAGGTTCTATTGTCCAAACCAATTCTTGTAATTTACCATCCATGGAAGAGAGGAGCAGCATGTACAATAATAGTCAAAGTACTTTAGCTTCTTAATGATTTTCTGTTTTTGTTGGTCTCTGACTTAAAAGATTTTGTTTTCAGAGCTCTCTGGGTAGGAGACATCCATTTAGGTAATCAAAATTTGAGCTGCTTATTATATTTTAACCATGATACACATTTGCTGGGAATTGAGAGTTCTTGTGATTTGATTGATGTAAAAATCATAATTAGATATTTCTATTGTTTAGTTATTTTGTTTTATTTTGTTTTGATCTCTTCTTTTCTTAATTGGACAGTTGTTTTGAAAATATAACTCAAATAACAACTTCAATTGCTGGAACTACAGGAGATGAAGTTCCTAGTATTCAATGAGTTGGAGAGATCAGCTTTGAAACTCGAAATTGTTGTTGCTCTTCGTCTTTATACCATAAAGATGCAGCATTTTTCTCTGCTTTCACTTAGACAAATATATTATTTCTCATAGTTGAGTCATTCTGAAATCACTTTAACAACATTTTTGCTATCATTGGTTAAGTTTACTGAATATCTTTTTAATTGGCTTATTTTATTAACCTTTTCTTAAACCATTATATCCATGAAAGGACAGGTTGGATGTACTAATTTTATATACTTTTTATTATTTAGTAAAATGAAGTATTAACATTTAAAGGGCTGTATACTAATAGCATTTAAAATCAGCTAGTACTAATTTTGGATAAAAAATTAAATGGACGTAAGGATTTTTAATTCCTCCCTCTCTCTTTTTCTTCTCTTTTGAAGTCGAAACTGTGAAGTGACTTGTCAAATTTCCCCTCAAGCCAGACTTCTCTATCTTTTTTCCTCCATAGAGCAGTGTTGGATGCATTGTTTCCCTCTATTTAGAGTCAATCCCTGAGCCCAGTTGGCTATTCGGGGCAGGTAAACCACACCCCCACTTTTACTCTCCTTTCACTTCTCTTTTACTGAAGAAAGACTAGCAGAATGCAAATGAAATACTTTTCATTTTCTGTATTTTTAAGAGTAAATCATTTACAAACTCAGTGCTTTAATTATGACTAGTAAAAAACAATTTCCGCAACACACCCCTCCACGGATTGCAACACCATGCTCCGGAGCCTTTGCTCTCACAAATTACAAGGCGCTGCCAGAACTTTTGTTTCTGCTTTAGATTTGCGTTCAAACAACAGTGTGCTTGGGATTATTTTTTTAAACTACGAATGGATTGCTTTAATTCAGTTCTCTTAATACCTTTTTTTCCCCACTTTCAAAAAGATTCTTTTAAGCTCAGAACCTTTTAAAATAGTACTACATTGAGAACTCTACATGACATGTTGGATTAGCCTGGGGATTATTCTGGGCTTGTATGTTGACTAATCACTTCAGTTGGCCTGGGACTTTTCTGTTTTTAGCATCAAAGTCTGGAATCCTGGGGAATCCCTCCTTTTGGGGCAAATGGGATAGTTGATCACCTAAAGTGGGCTGACAGAGATTGAGAATGTGATTGGCCTAGGGTTTTAGTTGGATGTATAATTTGGTAATCCCTGTATTTAAATATGCTGAAATCTTGGACTTCAACCGAAAGATATCAGCTAAAAATGGGCAGGGAGATCTCTCTGTTGCTCAATTTGCCCTTTCTCTAAATTGTTTCTATAGTAAGCTATCAAAACCACACATCTTAATCATGTCACTACATTGCCTAACAAGGCTTCCCATTTATTTTAGGCTAGGTCCAAACTCTTGGAGTGACTCATTTGACTTTGCTTGATTTAGTCCAGTGGTTCTCAGCCCTTTCTCTTGTGAGATCACATCAGACATTTTGTCAAAAATGTACATTCCTGTACCCTGATTCAAAGAGAATGAATCTAGAGAGGAGTTAAAAGCATTAAAAAAAAGCTGCAGTGGATGATTCTTTTCACGTGTCCTTGGATCTTGTTTTGCAGAACTAGTTCTTATTTTCTTTTCCAGATTGGTGTCTTGCACTCACCCCTTATATTTTATTCTCTGGGCTTTTCAGTATTCTGGTGATTCACAGACATGCTGAGCCCCTTATGTGAAACCTTCTCCTACATTCTTGCTGGCCAATTGCATGTCCACTAGACCACCCCACTCCTGGGTGCTTTTGCAGCCGCCCCCATTAGGGTTGATCTTTCTCTCATTGTTCTCCTGCCTTGTCTAGCCAAGTACAGACAGCGTGATGTGGTCACTGCCACGTCCTTTGTGTAATGCCACTTAAAATAAGTTCATTGCAGGCCTCCCTGGTGGCGCAGCAGTTGAGCGCTGCGCTGTGGAGCTGTCGGCAGCAGCGATGCGGGTTCGACGCCCAGCCGGGGAGAATGCCACATGGTGCGGCAGACCTCTCCTGCCTCGCCCGCTGCTCCCCTCAGCAGTGTATTTCTGATCTGCCTGTTCTGCTCCCCACTCTGTCTCTGGTGAGCCCTCTTGCCGCCCCACGCCTCTGGCCTGTACCCCAGCTGTATGTATAAATAAATAAATAAATCTTTTTTCTTTTTTAAAGATTTATTTATACAAGCCAGGGTACAGGCCAGAGGCGTGGGGCGCCGAGAGGTTTCGCAGAGACAGAGTGGGGAGCAGAACAGGCAGATCAGAAATACACTGCTGAGGGGAGCAGCTGGCGAGGCAGGAGAGGTCTGCCCCACCATGTGGGATTCTCCCGGGCTGGGCGTCGAACCCGGGCTGGGCGTCGAACCCGCACTGCACGCTGCCGACAGCTCCACAGCGCAGCACTAAACGGCTGCGCCACCAGGGAGGCCCTAAATAAATAAATCTTAAAAAAATAATAATAATAAGTTCATTGCCCATAGACATCTTTCATTATCTCATGACTGTGTCCTCAGTTTTAACTCATTGATGGGCACAAGCTAAGGATTTAAGGGTATTTATTGAGGAATTAAATGGCTTTATTAATGGATAGGTTGATGTAATGCAAGGCTCTAACTGGGCCAGAAATGAAACTTAGATACAGCTAGTATTGCATGACCCCCTTCCTCATTGGATATATTTGGGGGGCTTTTGATTTTTGGCTAAAAAGCAAAATTTGGTTTATAAGAGGAATGTAAGGTCACCTGAGATGGAAGGCAGGGGATGAGAACTTAGAGGGTTAAAGAAATGTCATTGCATTTCTCTCCTGCTGGACCTGAGGGACTGGTCTGCACCATGAGTAGAGAGAGGGATAGTAGCAGTTTTATCCAAGTTACAGAGAATCAAGGGACAGATGTGATATAGCTCGTGGATATGGGAACAGTGAACTGCAATACGTTCCCCCCATTCTATTCCCACCACCTGCATATGCTACCCCCTCCACACACACGTGCTCACCTCAGACTTTGTGCCTAGTACTCATGTCACACACACCCCTGACACACACACAATTTGTACGTGTCCCACAAATCCCACATACAAATCACATACATATACCACACATACTTCATACCCCACAACTCCTTGGCCACGCTCTTTGAAAACATGTATACCACACACATATCGCATATACATACCATGTATACTTTGCATACATCACCCATACTGCACAATACATCCCCTCACATCACACATACACATACCATACATTTCACACATATCACTCATGATCCCCACCCCTAATGCACACCCAAGGATTTCACCACTGCCACACCAAGGACACAGCTTTGCTCCCTGAGGGCATTTGGCAGCCACTGCTGGGAGTTGGTCATACTTTCTCAGAGGGAAACAGCAGCATGAAAAATTCCAAAGGAGATTGGTGGTTGTTGAAGGGAAGATAATTAGTTGAGATCTCACATTAACAAATAGGGTAGAATATTATGTTCTTTAGACCTTGTTTGTGAAAACTGGGTATCTGCATGACACTGTGAATAAGTGAAACCCGCTTAGACAAGGTGGGTCATGAAACTTCAGCCTCAGAACATCCAAACAAGCCTTTCAGAGGAATGATTGGTGAAATCTGTGAAATGGGTTAACATATTATTGCTCTGTGGGTCTTTAAATATCAATCGTTGATCAGGGAAGAAGCCGCCATGCTTGATAGCTGGCAGTGCTGGGCAGCTCTCTCCTGGTCCTCAAGAAATCTCCACTGAGCCAGGGTATGGCAGGTGCAACATCACGTCTGTGTTTGAGCTTGGACTTGACCTTGCTGCTTGTGAGGTGCAGGTTGGGGAATGGGGAGGTGTGAAAACCCAGCTGGTTTCTGACTGGGGGTGTTTCACAGCTGTGCCCTGGTGACTGGACAGATTTCCAGTGAGAACACTACATATTTACTTCAAATGGTATTGGTATCTCTGGTGACTGCTCTTACCATGTTGCTTGGCAATATGAAAATGTGCTTTCTGAGAAGTTCTTTGAGTTAAGCACCTCATCCTTTGCTGGCAACGAAAAGAATTAATATTTTTGTAGCAGTGTCTTAAAATAAATATATAGGAAGAATGAAAACAAATACATAAATAAATAACCACATTGGACATTTCCCATTGAATTAACACCTAGTGTTCTACAGTTTTATTTCCCATTATAGCAAAACTACATTATTGAAAATTACTATTTTTGTTGCTATTCAAAATTGACATTCCTGAGTGAAAATAAAATCAATCTAATTAGAAAGAGCAGCCAATTGGTAGCAAAGTAATATATACCCACTTTTGTCTTAAAGATCACACATCTATAATTTTTTTTAAGGAAAAAGGAAAGTGTTAGTGTAAATTTACTGCATTTTCACAATTTTAACACCAGTTAAGCTGAAAGTTTGAAAGATATCAGTGCTCTCATAATTATATAAGGCCTAGGAAAGCTTGTAGTTGAATTTCAATTAGGAAGCAGAGAAAGATGCCAAATGCAATGATGAATGGAAATGTCTTAGGACACAGAGAATGAGATGGTTTCAAACTCTGGGCAGAAAGTGGAACAAAGGTGGTGTCTGGTCTGCTCTCTAGCAGAAAAGGCAGCAGAAAATGAAGCAGTTCCCAGTTCACAAAGAAGTGAGTTATAGGAGCAAGTGTTCTCATGCTACCTGGTATAAGTGGTTAAGTGTAGGTCAATCAGTGAGATGGATAATCTCAAGCTTCAGGGACAGGGTCAATTGACAGATTTTGGCCTCTAAAGTTAGCACAGCCAATCATTATGCAATCCAGTTTGGTGGAAGAAACTATATACCTATTTCCAAGTTCAAGCCAAAATCTTGGATGAGTAGGCATCATTTGGAGACAAAAATGAAGCACATTACTAACATTTGAATATAGGGAATAACCGAAAAATAGAGCTATAAATATATCTAATGAATCACACTAGAAATAAATCTACTTTAAATTGTACTTCTTAAAATGGTGGCAGTAGTGGTCTTTTCTCTGTAGCACAGTCATAGTAAAATCATCTTGGATTTTTTTGTTTGTTTTTAAGATTTATTTATTTATGCATTACAAGAACTGGGTTGTAGGCCAAAGGTGTGGGGTGGTGAGAGGATTCACCAGAGACAGAGAGGGTAGCAGAACAGGCAGATTGACTGAAGTACACTGCTGAGGGGAGCAGCGGGAGAGGCAGGTGTGGTCTGCTGTGCCATGTGGGAAGCTCCCTGGCTGGGGAACGAACTCATGCTGCAGTGGCTGCGGACAGCTTCACAGGCTGAGACTTAACCCATTGCGCCACCAGGGAGGCCCTCATCTTGGATTTTTAATCACTCCTCCCTCCACTATCTTATAGATTTGCTATCATTTAGCCACAACTATGGGCAGTATGTTTTATTTATCTCGGGTATGCTGGATTAAAAAAAAAAATGGTGTCTTCAAGTGATTGGATGTCTACAGAGTTGTCTATATTATGATGAAACATAATAGATGTAAAAAAGGAAAACCATGGAAGTTGGGTTAAGGGACAGAGGAAAATAACAGTTGTTTTCATCTCAGCAAGCTGATCTAGAATTCAGCTGCTTCCCAGTGTGGCAGTTCTATCCCTGTAAATGGAGATGAAAATACACAATTCTGAAGATTTGATGATAGTCCAACTAAATCCCTTGCTGTATATGATTTTATGCTCAACAAATAATAGCATTTTTTAAAGTAATAATTTACTTACCATGTAGATTTATATAAAGGGCTGACCATATTTATCACATAGAGTGTTATTGTTTGGTGCACATTTTAAATAAAAAAATTGGCAGGTGGGTTTTCTAATACATCAGTCATTGAGAGCTTGATTAACGTAAATCCACCCTGTCCTAGTCTTTTCAGGCTGCTATAAGTGTTGTTTATGGGTGATGAAATTTATTTTCCATAGTTCTCAAGACTGGGAAGTCCAAAGTCAAAGTGCCTGCAGCTTTAGTGTTTGGTGAAGATCTGTTTCCTGGATCACAGATGCTGTCTTCCTGCAGTGTCTTCACATGGTGAAGGTGCAAGTGAACTCTCTCGGGTCTCTCTTATAAGGCTACTTGTTCCATTCATGAGAGCTCCTCCTCATGACCAACTCACCTCCCAAAGGCCTCACTTCCAAATACCATTATGTTGGTGTATGGTTTTAATCCCATTATATTAGGATCAGATTCTAAAACATGAATTTTGGAAGAGTATACACATTCAATCTATAGCAACTCTTGAAAGGAGAATTACTTCTTCATGAACTGGCACATTTAATTTCTATACCTTAGGCTAACAGACTCTAGATGGATAAATTCCCTGTCAGTGCCACCTTTGTGACTTCCAGCTATGACACAAGACCTTCTGGCTTAATTTCCTTCACACTGCATCCATGTGGTTATGGGCAAGAAATTCTTTTCTAGATATACGTCCTTTCCTAAGTGGTACCATATAGAAATTTGATTCATTCATAGGCCTATTCACACAACATAAATGCATAGTTGCAGTTAATTTAGGGAAAAAGCTTACTAGCATTCTTCTTTTGGTAAGGGATAGGTGATCATCAGTATTGCCCTTTTATAGTCCCTTTCAAGCAGAGGAGGGCCTGCCTGTGTGACAGACACAGAATGATAGAGGTGATCACTTGTGATTTTCAAGACAATTCATGACATGCACTGATGTTTCCATCATTCTTTGATCATGCTGGTTGGGAAAAGTCAGCCACCATGTTGTGCCATCAAGCATTCCTATGTAGAGGTCACATGGAGGTGAGCTGTGTGACTGAGCTGTTTTAGAAAGCAATCCTCCATTTTTGGTCAAGCAAATATTCAGATATCTGTAATGCCAACCAAGATCAAACTCCAACACTCCAACCTGATAAGTACCTCTAACTTAGAATTGCCCCACCAAGCAGCCCTGTAATTCACAATCTACAGAAAACTTGAGAGATAATAAATGCTTATTATTCTTACAAGTCATTAAGTGTTGAGGTGATTTATTATGCAACAACAAATAACTAATACAGCATTTGGTACCATAAAGTTAAATGCTGCTATAAACAGCAACTGAGGGTCCAGAGAAAGGAGCCAGTATCACTGGGAAAATATTCTCAGGCAGAAATGAGTCTGCGCCCTCATCAAGGAGTTGGCACATGTGACCAGCTGCATTTCAGAACTTCTATAGATCATTGACTCCTGTATGCCTTTTCTGCTGACCCTTTTGAATGATATTCACACGTGATCATCTCCACCATATTGTGTTTGTGTCTATGGTTATCCTATACCTGTTCCACCATTTTATGCTTGGTATGTTTGGAATAGATAATGCATCTCTTTAGTTCATTTATTATCTCTCACTTGGTGAGTTTTATTCTAAGAACTACACCTAAGAGTCCTCATCTGTATCTCATCTCCTAGACATTGAGATTCTGGACCTTGAGCCTGAGCTATGCTGTAATGGGATGAGAATTTTAGTGGCTTTGGGATGGGGTGAGTGTATTTGTGTGTGTGTGTGTACCGTTGAGAGTCAAAGAATAAGTTTGTTATTATAGCTTGCCTCTAAGGGCCCACTAATGATTTTATCTCCTTTTGTTTACATCTTCTATAGTTCTCTCTTTGTTAGTCCATTTTGGCTATTTCTTCATAGACTGAGAAGTTTATAAACAGCAGAAATTTATTTCTCACAGTTCTGCAGCCTGAGAATTACGAATATCTGCATATTTCATCTCTGGTGAGAGCTTGATTCCTCATTCATAGAGAAAAGTTTTTTTTACTATTTTGTCACATAGTGGAAGAGGCCAGGGATTTTTAGAACATCTTCTATAAGGCCAGTAATTCCATGAATGAGGACTCTACCTCAGGACCTAATCACCTCCCAAATATCCTACCTTCAAATACCATCCCATTGGATATTAGTTTTCAGCACAGGAACTATGAGGGAACACAAACATTCAGTCTATAGTGTCTTCCTCACTAAATCAGGATTGACCTTTATGATTAATAAGTTATGGCAGAAATGATGTGCATTTTCCAAGCTTAGATCACAATAGTTATTGTAGCTCTGTGAGAACAAACCAGCATTAGGTGAGGACACCCAAGCATCCCTGTGGAGAGGCCCTCAAGGAGAGGACTGAACTTGCTCTAACACCACCCTGTCAACTATGTGAATGAGCCATATACTTTGGGTGACTACACTGTGGGTGACTTCTGAGTACAACCTCATGAGAAACCTTGATCTATAACTATCTGACTGAGTCACTCCTGAACACCTGACCCAGAGAGACCATGAAAAATGAGTAGAGGAATGTTATTTTAAGCTATTAAATAAGGGGTGATGTGTTATATACTGGTAGATAAGTAGTAGGAGTCATAAAGATGGATGACTACATATATACATTTTTTCTTTATTTACTAAAAACAGACTCAGAATAATATGCTGGACAAGTTTGGATCATAGATTTATATGATGCCAAGAAACAGCACCATTGCATGTGAAAAGGGAATCTCCAAACTATTAACAAACTAGCTAATTGAGATTTACCAAAGGATTAGAGATTTATTCATTCATCATAATCATCACCAAAAAAGAATAGTAAAAGCAGAAAACTTTTACTGAGGCCTTGTCAGTACCTGTAATAACAGGTACTTCACAGGTATTATATCATTCATTCTCTATAACAACCCTCTGATGTAATTGACCCATTTCTGAATGGTTAAGTTGAGATCTGAAGAGTTAAATAGAGTGCTCTGAGGTCACCCAGTGACTAACGTTCAGGTTTTCCTAAATACAAAATTTGTACTCCAAATCTTTAAATTGTATTATCTTCTTAGGGGGAAATGCTGCTTGGGGAGGTCTTGAATTTAAAATATAGAACCTAGCTTCTAGCTTTCCAGGATCTACAGTCAGAATATTGAAGGTGTCCAGGTAAAATCAGTTTTGTTCCTTGAGCTAGTCTTATTTTAAAATTTTCAATGTTAGTTTACGGAATAGGAATCACATGGATCGCAATCGGGTAGTTATGTAGGAAGATAAATGAGATGACTACATGCTACAGCTAATGACTTCTGGGCCTTGATTTCCTGCTTGCGTTTCCTAACTGAAGACACTTACTGGGATGGCAGGCTGTCACTGAAGTTAAACAAAATAAATCATGGGTTGTAAAATTAAAAACAATAACCCGATTTTATGGCTGTTTTGCTCAGACTGTAAGAGCATTGAGGATAATGGTCACGGCTGAACCAAGCTTAGATATTGCTGAGGCCAATTTTATGCCTTGTCATGCTTTTCATTTTCCTTTGCTTCAAGCTAATGGTAAAACAATTGGAAGATTGCTTTGAATCAAACATGTCACAGCAGAAACTTTAAAGAAGAGAATATATTAGCTTAATAGCTCAATAAAGCAAAATTCGCATGTTCCTTTTGGCAAAAGTTTCACTTAATTTCAGCTCAAATTTTCCAGGATATTCTTCAAAAGGTAATGGATTGGCAAATTATTTGCCATTTCTAGTTGCATATTTAAGTGAAGATAGATCTTTATGGTTTTCATATTCAGAAGTTATGGGTGACTATTCCCTTTTATTGGAAATTAAAAATCCATCTATCATGCTCAACTAAAAATGGTATAGGTGTCTCTATTGTGTGTGGAGGGCAGAGAGGTGGAGGGGTGGAGATGGGGGTCAAGAGAAAGGGGGCGTGGTGCAGAAACTGGAAGAGTATTGAAGCTCAAATTATTGTTACAGCTGGAAGGAACTCAGGTGGGAAAGAACAGTCATATGCCTCTAAATCAAATCAAATCTCCCTCCAATTTGGCAGGAGATTCTATTCCTATCATTTTGGGACTATAGGGTTACCAAAAAGCTAACATGGTTTCTGAAGATTGAGGAAAGAGCTTCATGACTGTTACTGAGTTGCTCATTGTGGCTGATGACCAGCTGGTCCTTGAGTGTGATGTCTCTATTGTCTAATGCCAAGTAGCTTTGATGGTTTTTGCCTGACCTGGGAGCTCCACTCTCTAGGATCCAATCTTCCAGATTTACCAGGCAGTCATTGCTTTAGAAAGTTTTGTTATTTTTCAAAGTACTATCAGCAATTGAGGCATGTACCCTCAACCACTAATACTTTACTTTCCCAGGGCAACATCCAGCTTCCCACTGCTACTGCCACAACTTAACTCCCCCAAACACTTAGCTTCATTTCCTTAAGGAATCCCATATTTCTGAGTGCAAAAGTCAGGAAGGAGATGATTTTAAGTAACTTCTAAAATAAAAATCGCATCTGTGGCAAGCAGCACAGAGGCTATGGCCATTTTTTTGGAACAAGGGTTAAGAGGAATGAACAAAAAAATGCAGGGGTAAAAAAATCCCCAAATTACTATTTCAATATATTAACCCATCTCAGTATAAGAATAAAGATTCCTGGCATGGAGATGCCAAATGAGTAAGAACTCATAGACGGTTTGGATCCAATCCAGTTTTTAAAGGGCATGTATGCTTTCATAAATACTAGTTGGTCACACCCTTACTCTGGGCAAAGTTCCTTTAGGGAGGATCAACCAGTGCCATCTTTATTTTAAGTGCAAGGGTGTGTGAGTGCTTGTGAGGCACTTCAGGGCATTCCCCAATGGGTTTGGAGTGAGACCCAAGAGGCAATTGTATATTCTAACCTCCTTGGAGAAGAGCTCCTGGGGTAAGTGTTAAATCTGCATCAAAACAGATTTTAACTTGTCACTGCTTGGTCCCTGGGTCTCTTGGTGGAAAATTCCTCTTTCCCAATGTTATCAAGTGAGTTGGCTAAATTCTAGCGAAAGTTGCTCATAAAACTGATAAGAACCCTCTCTTAAACAACCCAATTTTAACTTTATCCCAGAGACCTTGAGAAATTGGAGCTGTATTTTTTATAGTCCAAGAGTTGAATGTGGTCCTGCACAGTTGGCTAACATTTGACCTTGAAACGTTCTGAAGTTTTGTTTTCCCCTTGCAGGCTCTGACGTTATCTGTGCATCAGTGAACACTTTATCATGGTAACACTTCAGGAATGTGCAGAATGGTTGAGGAGTTTGAATGCCATGGTAGTTTCAAGTCTGCTGGCCTCTAGTCACCAGCTCACTAGGTGAGTCTCAAGGAAACATTTGTATTATTTATTTGTATGCTGCAGGAGAACTGACATTCAGAACGAAGTCACTTTCAAGGGTAAATGAAAGTGTTCGCTAATGAAGCGCTGGTCATCCATTATTTTCCCCTTGTGTTTATTCTCTCCTCTACAACGATATGCTACAGAAAATGCCTCTATTATTTTGGTTTCAGGGAAGCTATTATAAATCGGCAAGAAATCAGGGTTGAACAATGACTTTTAAAAATGGGGTGCTCTACTGTAATGGGTAAGAGTATGGACTTTGTTGTCTCAGCCCTAGAGTATGAAACCAAGCCTGTCACTTACCATGTGTATGAACTTTGAGTCATTATCTTCATTTTCCTGAGCCTCAGTTTCCTAATGTGTAAAATGGGTAGAGTAAGATTGAATCTTTCTACACTGTTGCAATGCTATGTTAAAACAGATCATGTAGGTAGGGTCCTTAGCACACTAAGAAGTAAAAAGAACTCAATAATGACTCTATGGCATTATTCAGCCTCTTTAAATATTCATCCAGTGGACAGCAAAAAAAATTTTTTTAGGTTGGGCATATTTTATTTTATTTTATATATATATTTTTTAATGTATACATTTTTATTGTTATTTATATCTTTTACATTTTGTATTCCCTTTGGGTAACCCACCACCAATTCACCCATGATCCATCTCCGTGGTCCCTTTTTTTCTTTTCTACTCCATTTTGTGCCCTTACCCTCCCCCC
>PVIJ01000375.1:193590-211373 GCA_004024925.1 Scalopus aquaticus | reverse complement strand
TATATGTACCACATCTTGATCCAGTCATCTATTTTTGGACATCTGGGTTGCTTCCATACCTTTGTTATTGTGAAAGGTGCCACAATGAACATAGGGATGCATGTATCCTTTTGAATTAGTGTTTTTGTGTCCTTTGGGTAGAGTCCCAAAAGTGGTATTGCTGGGTCATATGGAAGTTCCATTTTTAGCAGTTTGAGGAACCACCATACAGCTTTCCATAATTGTTGGACCAGTTCGCATTCCCACCAGTAGTGTAGAAGAGTTCCTTTTTCTCCACATCCTTTCCAGCATTTGTTGTTGCCTGTTTTTTTAATGTGCGCCGTCCTCACAGGTGTGAGGTGGTATCTCAATGTGGTTTTGATTTGCATTTCCTTGATTATAAGTGATGTTGAACATTTTTCATGTACCTGTTGGCCATTTGCTTTTCTTCTTTGGAGAAGTGCCTTTTTAGCTGTCTGCCCATTTTTTGACTGGATTATTGGCTTTGTTTTTGTTGAGTTGGGTGAGTTCCTTGTAAATTTTTGTTATCAGTCCTTTATCAGTTGTATTGTGTGCGAAGATCTTTTCCCAGTTGGTAGGATGTCTGTTAGTTTTGGTTAATGTCTCTTTTGGACAGCAAAATTATAGAAAGTAGAAAACATTGTTTATCTTGCTTTACATTTTCATGCCAAGAACAATTCCAAGGCCATAGCTGGCAGTAACAAACACTTGTTAAATGCCTGCTCTTTCTTTCAGAATTATCCCAATCTCAGCCCAGTTACACTATTTCTTATTCAAAGACTTCTCTTTATGTTTGTAGAAAGTCATAGAACTTATTATAACAAACTAGAAGTATTTTTTTAAGTCTTTGCCTATGGTAGGTTTTCTTAAAATTTTAACTCTGTATCACTTGAACTTTTGACAGCAGCTAATTTTAAAAAAAAAGTGCTCAAATGCAAGTAGGCATGGAGCTCCCTAACCTGTGTTCCTTATGTCTTCATAGTTAAGATGAGCACTTCACGTATCTTAATAATTTGCCTGAGGGCTAATGTGTACTTCTAAGCTCTTTCTGTCTTTGCAACTCCATAGCTATCAATAAAATCCTCACTGAAATTGAGTCTAGTGCCTAAATAATCAACATCTTGGCAGCAATATTCATGGTCAGCATGGAAGCAAGAAAGATGGTTGAGGAGAGGGTCACCTCCTTGGTTAATGATTTACAGCAGATCTGCAGATATTTCTTTATGCTATGACTTTAACCAGAGAGGAAACAATTTATGAGATCCCAGGTTTAATTGTAGGTTGATTGAATGGTCAAAAGAAGTCTTCCTGATTAGATGAATGGTGTGAGTCTAAGTTTCTTATCATACTAGGAGAAGTGGCAGAGACCCTTCCATCTTAATAGAGGGGCAATGTGTGACATCTTTCTTCTGTGGAAGTAAACTAAATGTACATACATCACATTGTCAATAACTGAAGAAAATCTAGCCTTTAGGGAGTTAATATTGAAAAGGGAAGGGAATGGCTTGAGCTCTAGCTTTTTGTTTTGTTTTCACTTTGTAAAGAATCCTTTTGTTTTTGATTTACAGAAAATTACCGAAAAATGCAGACTTCATATAAACCCTGTACCCTATCTCCCCCTGAGTGTCATCTTTCCTTAGTAGGTATGGCATAATTTAATGAACCAGTATTGACACATTATTATTAACTAATTCCATACATTATTTAAATTTCCTTAGATTTTGCCTAATGTGTTTTTCTGTTCCAGGATAAATAATAGCATTTTTAAGAGTCAACTTAGTATCAGATGCATTCATGTCATTATTTCATTTAATTTTCATACATGGTATTTAAGTGGGCATATTTTTTCATTTTAAGGATGATGCAACCAATATAAGAAAGGGCAACTGACTCCTCATAATAACTAAGGAAATAGGGAAACAGTGATTAAAATCCAAACAATCTGGCCCCAAAGTTATTTTTTGCTTCTCATATCATGCCACCTTTCTTACTTACAATACAACAATACAATCATCAAGTTCCTATTTGAAAAATTTATTGCATATGAAGTGTTGCATCTACATTTTGGGAAATGGTTTTTAAAGAACTCTCTTATTAGCTCTAATACAAGTTGGACTTGTTTGTATGAATTTTCATCTGCTTTCTCAGAACCAGGGAGGCTGCTTTGGGCCACAGTAGTCTGAGTTAGAGCTGCCAAAGTATAATTGGTCTTTGAATGATAGATGACTTATTGCTATAATATTTTTAATAATGCCGTGTTTCCTTATTGAAGGTTCTATGTCATAGAAGATGCACTTCAATTTCTATTTTACTCAGAGGTAATATAAAAGTATATGAGCCAGGTTTTGGGTTGAGTCATATATTGTAGGAGGTTTTCTATTCTGAGCCAACAAGGTTACTCACAAACAATTCACATCAGAAACAAAACACATGATCATTGGGAAGTGAATTCACGGAACTGTTCACCATCTTTAGTTATTTACATCATACTTTATTGCAACTCAGTTATGTGAAATCCCCATTCTAATGTTTCAGCTTCTCTCAGATGCACAATATCAGAGGCAATGTAGTTGATAGGAAAATTGTGCTTTCAAAAATTTTGAATGTGCTGAAGAAAAAAGGTTAAAAATAATCAAAGTAATAGACTAAGCAGTTGACCATTATGTTAAGCAGGTTCCTTTTCTCTCACAGCTGTATTTCACCTGCTTAACAATAATCATTAAAAGAATCCATAAGTAGTTCTATAGGAGCCAAAGGTTTCAATAAATGATGTTCATTTAAGGGAGATTACTCCCGACAGATAGTTTTTCCTTCACATGAAAAACAAGGAAGTATACCAAAGAGAAAAAAAGTATACTGACTGTTTCTGGTAAGGAGATTTTAATTTGTATCTATACTGTGTTCTTCTCACTTCATTAGGCTTAGAATTTGTGACTGAACAGCACTGTCTGGGCAGCCTGCTGCCTAGTTGGAGATGTCAGAAGCAATTACTTTCACAGATTTAAGATTTTATTATCACGCATATCCTGTCTTTAGCTATCTGAGTGGACAGCCCAATCAAGGATGATATGCATTTCATCATCTCTTCCTTGTAGTTTTGCAATTTTAATAACAGCTTCTGTATCATCCCACTTTGCACAACAAGAATGCAGCAGCTGGAGGAACAGTTAAATGGAGTCATCCATAGTGAGAAGATTTACTTCTTTTTCTAATTTCAAATTCTTTTCTACAGAGTAAATGAGCTCCATTAGACTTAGTAGATAAGCATCTCTAAAATGCCTTACCTTGTTTCCATTTATATAGAAAATTCTCAAACATAAGAAAAGAAAAAGAAAATCTAACAGTTTGTTCTGGAATAACAACTTCACTAACTGTTAATAAAAAGTTCTCAGTTTTTCATATTGTTGAAAGAAGGTTGAGATAACCTGGATTCTTTACTTAATAAACTGTGGTCCCTGGAAGGCGAATGACATCTTCCCCCAACCCTTATTTTGAATTATATGATAAGCCTAGAAGTCATCATAGACCTAGCCTGGCTTCCTTCATTCACAGACCAAGTCTTGTGGAGTTTCCTCTCGGACACGCATTAGGACACTACTTCCTCTCTTGCTTGAACAGCTACAGTAGGATTCTAATTGATTTGCAAAATTTCATTTATACAGTCACAAAGAAGCATTTGAAAAATGCAAATTTGGTCCCAGTTAACTTTAAAAGATTTTGGAGATTTCTTTCTGCCTTCAGGCAAAAGTACAAGTCTCTAGGGAAAGAGGCACCTTCATGGTGTCCTTTGACTTCTCATCTCCTGGCTGGGGGTACCCAGTTCAGGCTGCATCAGGCCATGTCACATTTGCTTCTACTGAATCTGTGTCCTCTGCTCAGAGACCCTCTGGGCCTTACTCTCTTGAAGAACAAATAAGAACATATACTTTAGGTGTCAATGTAATATCACAAGCTCTCTCAAGTCTTTCTGACCCCTTGGGTGGACATAGCTACTCTCTTCTTTGTCTACTTGTGTGCCCTGTAATACATTATGGTGCACATTTTTCCCAGGTCTGCAGACTGTCTACAGTTTTAACTCTTCATTTAGGTGTTTTTTTCTTTCTATGCTCTCTGACGCTTGAGAATCATGGAAGGTCTTGGAAGTCAATAAATATCTATTCCTCTGGTGACTGATCAGAAGCTTGATAGGGCAGCGTTGCTGAGACTTATTAAGCATAAGAATCACCCAGGTGATGGGTAATGTTCAAATTCCTCAAACCTCAAATAAATTTCTGGTTCAAAAGCAATGAGAGGAATACAGAAATCTACCTTTTTATAAGCATTCCAGGTACTTTTGACACAGACATATGAGGAGCAATTAGGGGAAACTAATATTTCCAGCCAGATACTATTGCATTACCAACTATTTTTAGTGGCATAAACAGGTCACTTGGAGATGAAACAAAAAAACTGTTTATTATATTCAAAGATTCTGAAGGTCAAGAAATTATTCAGGACTCAGTGTACATGACTTGGCTTTGTTCCACAATGTCTGGAGTCTCAGCAAGGAAGACTCAGAAGCCTGGGGGTAACTTGAATGGCTGAGGATTGGAATAATGGACTGTAGGAACTTTGCATGTGGTTTTATTTCTTACATGCTTAGCTCCTGGGTAAGGATGATTGAAAGGTGGGTTTAACTGAGACTGTCGCCAAAAGCACCTATGAAATGGCTGGACTTCTCACATCTGAGTTCTGAGAGGTCTGAGATCCAAAAGAGTAAGCAGCATCCCAAAGAAATAAGCAGAAGTTATATGGCTAGTTATGACCCAGTTTCACTTTCTTCATAATTGCATGACCCAGAGAGTTCCAAGTCTATCCATATTCAAGATATGGAGCTACATATTTCACCTCTCCATGGGGGAAGTGTCAAAAATAATAGAGGGGATGTTTTAAAATTGCCACACTGATTTGAACTTTGATTTTTACACATATTCTCTACTGGATCTGTAAGCTATTTGAGGATATAGATGGTGTTTTGTTTTGAGCTCTTGATATCTCTGACAAACCCTGCTACTTTATATAAACCCAGTAAAGACTTGTTGCTTTTAACTTAACTAAAGGTCAACAACTATAACTCTTCAATTACTAGGTATTATGGAGTATTGATTTAAAGACTGTTCTTCAGCCAGAAGTTCTTTGTACAAGCAAGAGACTTGCCTCATAAAAGTTGACTGATTGATTTTTCATTGCTGCTTGAATTCTAGTTCCACCATTTCATTACTGTGTTATCTTTGGCAGATTATTTAAACTTTCCAGACTTCTGTTTACTCATACTCATCTCTGATATGGAGAAAACAATCATTGTTTGGTATAAAGATAAAATAAAACAAAAATCTTTCATAAAGAGGTGTGAAGCTTTGGGACAGAAATCTGATACCATAATTATTACAGTATAGCCATTGTCAACTAGGGTTATTTAACCAACTGTTAATCTAAATAAGTAGTTAAATTATTACAAGATGGTCTTATGTGTATTATTTGTGTGTATAGATACGCACGTATCATTGATGTATAAGTGGTTTATAAAAGTATACTTTTTAGTAAGTATAATATATAGTTAACAAAATACAGAAATCGTGAGCAACTCAATGAATTTTTATAGTGAACAAATCTATGCAAATATATTAATCAAGAAAAAGAAACTTCTGCTTCATATAAATTTGGCTTAAAATATATTTATGTGATTCATTCATATTGTTGCATAAAATAGTTTCATTTTGTTGTATAGTATTCTGTTATTTATACACTCCACTGTTGATTGACATTTGGGTAATTTCTAGTTTTTGGCTATTTTGAGTAATGCAGCATGAACTTTCTTATACATATCTTTTGCCACACATATGTATTCCTTTATTAGGTATACATGTAGGGGAGGAATCTCAAAGATACAGAGTAAGACAATTAGATTTTCTGTATTTTCTTGCTGTTCTGAAGAAATACACCCCCATATACATGCACATCTAGGGCTTGTCTAGGCAAGAATATCTTTTATTTTTTATTATTTTTTTTTTTTTTTTGCATAGAAGAACTGGGGTATAGACCAGAGATGTGGGGATGAGAGGATTCACGAGAGACAGAGTGGGTAACAGAACAGGTGGGAGTTACTGAAATACACTGCTAAGGGGAGCAGCAGCGAGACAGGAGAGGTCTGCTGCACCATGTGGATGTAGCTCCCTGGGCTGGGATGGAACTCAGGCCATAGTGATGATAATGATGAGACTCGATCCCTTTGCAACCAGGGAGGCCCTACACAAGAATGTCTTGCATGGATGTATTACCAATATCGTTCCCTTCTTTGTGGCTTGCCTTTTTGTTATTTAATGATAACTTCTGAAGAATGAATGTTTTCAATTTTAATGAAATCCAATTTTCAATCTTTTCCCTTGTACTTATACCTTTTTGATTATGTTTAAGAAGTCTTTGTCTAGCCCATGATTATAAAAATCTCCTTTTATATTTCCTTCTAAAATGATTTATTATTTTTCCTGAAAAGAGATACAATCCCCTGCAACTGATTTTTATTGATAGAGTACAGGGGTTATTACTTTTGTCTCATATGGGTAGACAATTTACCCCGCAACAGTCTCTTAAAAGATTATCCTTTCTCAACATTCAAATTCAGTAGCATCATTGTCACAAACTAAACTTGGTTTTAGACTGTCTATTCTGATTCATGGGTCTAATGTCTCTCTTTATCCCAATAGTATACTGTCTTTATTATAGAACTTTACAATAAATTTTGATATCTAGTAGGTTAATTCTCCCTTTTTTCTTTTTTGAGATATTCTTGGCTGATGGCCTTTTCATATACATTTACATATACATTTATGTTGACTTCCACAAAAAATTGTATGTAAAAAAATGGTTGATTTTTTTTCTTAAATGTATAAATCAACTTGTGGAAGATTGATCTTATTAAGTACTGAATACTCTATTAAGAATGGTATATGTCTCCATTGAAAGCTTCTTAGTTTCCCTTAGTATGTTTTATTTTTAATAAGAATACTTGCACATATATCAATGGGTTCATTTTAAAGCATTTTATATATTTTTAAAAAGATTGATTTATTCATGCTTACAGGAACTGGGATATAGGCCAGAGGTGGGGGTAATGGTGAGAGGATTCACCAGAGACAGAGACAGAGACAGAGTGGGGAGCAGAACAGGGAGATCTACTGAAAGATACTGCTGAGGGGAGCAGCAGAGCAGGTGAGAAAGGAGAGGTCTGTTGTGCCATGTGGGTTATCTCCCTGGAGGGATTGAGCTCATGTTGCAGTGGCTGGTGATAGCTTGATAGCACTGCTTTTAAACCCTGAGCCACCAGGGAGGACCTATTTTATATTTTTAATGATATTGTAAAGAGTATCAATTTAAATTTTCATTTTATTATTTTTAAGATATTATATATAGTATTTACACGTGCAAATAATATTTTTGTATGTTTTTAGAACTAGCAAACTTGTTGATTTCGCAGAGTAATTTTAGAAGTTTGCTGTGGATTCTCATGTGTTTTTAAGTACACAATTATATCTTCATAAATGGTGGTATTTGGAACCATAGCAACATAGTTTATGGAAGGTAGTAGCAGACATCCTATTTCTGTACCCGAAAAAAAAAAGCTTTTAATATTTAAGTATGATTTTTACAGTAAGAATTTTGAAATACTCTTCTAGGTATTTTCCTTCTATTTCTGCTTTGCTAATACAGTTTTGTCATGAACATGTTGAAATTTACCAATTAAATTTTACCAATTGTGATGGTCATAATTCTTCTTTATTCTGTTAATGTGTATATAACATTGAGTTTTGAATAGTAAAAATATTTCATCCTGGAATGAAAAGTGATGATTTATTATACTTTCCATACATGGTTGAATTTGCTTTGCCAATATTTTGTTCAAGACTTTTCTCAGCAGGGCCTCCCTGGTGGTGTAGGGGTTAAGTCTCAATGCTATAACCACTACAGCATGAGTTCCATTCCTTGCCAGGGAGCTAACTCACATGGCGCAACAGACCTCGCCTGTCTCTCCTGCTGCTTCCCTCAGCAGTGTGTTTCAGTAAATCTGATTGTCCTGCCACACCTCTGCATGCCTGCACCTCTAGCCTACACCCTGGTTAAACTATACAAAAATAAATAAATAAAAAAAATTTAAAAATACTTTTCCCACCAATATATATGGGGAACATTGGCATATAATTTCCCTTTCTTTAGATGTCTTAGTCAGGTGTTGATGTCACGGTTATGCTGGTCCACTAAAAAAAAAGCTGGGAACTGTTCTCCCTTGTTCTATTCTCTTCATGGGTTTATGTAGATTGGTTTTTTTCCCCCCTAAATATTGGAAATAAATCAATAGTGAAGATGTCTCCTTTTGAATTTTCTTTGCATCTATGCTTTTTATTAGGGATTTATTTTATTTGAAAGCTTCAGATTGTCTTTCTTTTTTCTGTTAGATCTAATAACTTTTTCTAAAGGATATTTTTCATTTTACCTAATTATTCAAATGTATTAACATTCAAATTTGCATAATATTCTTCCTATTATTTTTAGTATCTTTAGGATGTGTAGTGTAGTGTAGTTTCCCATTTTATACCTGCAATTTGATAATTGTATCATCTCTTTTTATCCTGTTTTTTAATGTTTCTATTTTTCAAAACAGCAACTTTTGGTTGCATTGATTTTCTTTAGCACAGATTTGGTTTTTATTTTATTAATTTATATTCTTGTATTTATTATTTCTGTTCATATTTCTTTAGAGCTAATTTGCTACTCTTTTTCTACTTTTTGAAGGGACAACTGCTATATTAATTTTTTTGCTTTTCTCCTTTTCTGATAATTACAATTGTTTTTAGAATTCTCCTTCTAAACACTACATTAGCTGCATCCTCCTAGTTTTGGATGGCAGGATTGGCCTTTTCTGGACAGGAAAATTATTCTGACAAGGTGCTTTGTCACAGTTGGAAGTACATTGACCAAACTGCTTTTCAGAAATCTCCCCTTCACATCTCTCCCTGTCATAACTTGAATATAACTTTGCTTGAGTGTGCTTTTTATTTTTTTCTTAGCTCTCACCAATTGGTAGGAATTGAGCATTTCATTGTGTTATTTGATTTTAGTGATTAAAAATTGAGATGTCTTTTCTATGGAGGTGGCATATCTGAATGCAAAGATATTTTGGAAGAAGGGAAAGAAAATATTTTTTTAAATTATATATATTTATTATTATTTATATCTTTTAATTATTGTGTATCCCCCATAGGTTTCACACCACTGATTCACCCGTGAACCATCACCATAGTCCCTTGTGCTCTTTTCTCCCCTGTTTTGAGCCCTTATCCTCCCCCTTCCTTGCTGAATGTCTCTTTCTTATTTGGTTCCCCTCTATTCCTGTTATACGTGAAACATTCAATATTAGAAAACAATTTTTTTAACTCCCAAAATAATATGTAATTTTTTGGGACCCTTTTGGTGTTTTGGTTTTAAAAAGACTTGACACTGTTTTCATAGGAATTTGTATCCAAGAAGTGTTCTCACTCTTGAAAATATATGTATTCCTCTCCCAAGTGATGTAGAGAAAAAACAAGTAAGGCTGGTTAGCAGAGAAACCGGGAGGTGGGGACAAGAGAGCAGAGGCTCTGTGGCTCTGTGCTCCTGCTAACTTGCGTTTCAATCCTGGACCTCCTTCTAATGCTTTTATCACCTTGGAAAATATTTATGTTGTTCTGACTTCTACTTTCACATGTGTGAAGTGTTCATCCCTCACAAGACATTCGTGAGGATTAAGTGAGAGACCTAGAAAAGGAGATGAGCACAGTCTATAAGCACGGAGGAGGTGCTTGGTGAGTGTTAATTCTCCCCTCTCTTCCATTGCATAAGTGAGGGTGAAAAGTGAACCTGGTGAAAGGAACATATATCACTGCGGGCTGTTTGATGTCTGCCCATTGGTCCGGCCTGTTAGAAGGATATGAACACTGGACCCAGGTCATGGTCATGGTTTAAAAATCTGTGGGAGCCAGATCCTCTCAGATAATAAAGAGGAAATGCGTGCAAGGACCATTGGCTACCCACCTGCTCTCCAAGGACAATAACTTAAAACTGTGCCTAGAAGGTGGGTCTGTCCTCGTGTGCACTTCAAATAGGAGGTAGTATAGGACATAATACATTGTTGTTTGAAACTTTCTTCAAGCCTGATTCTGCCCCATGGCCTTAAGGTAGAAGACAAAGAATCCGCAGCACCTTTGAAGAGTAACAGAGGTGACCTTGTTGTTAAAACCCACATTACCGATACAGTATTTTTAAAGCTTATTCTTAGAGCTGAGGGGCTGAACAAGCTCTCACTGAGCAGTTAATGGTTCCGTATTTGCCTCCTAAATCTGTGTACTTCTGGTGCATGACTCATTGCTTTCGGGTGCAATAACTTGAACTACATAAAACCAATTTTAATTCTAAATATAATTTTGACTCTTAGGGAAATAATATATAGCGTGCATCACTTGAATTACAAAGTGGATAAAAATAGTTGGAATTAGGTTATCATCTGTACGTCAAACAGGGTGATTTCTCAGCTGTATTTTGAATTGTGGCATGTAGCGATTTTACAAGGAAAGCTAATTTAAATATGGCACACAGGCACACAATCCTCTCTGAGGTATTCAGCTAATTGGAGAATGATGCCAGTTTTGTTCTAAGAGTTCACTCTCATTCTGTTGCTTTTTGATTTTAATAAGCTTTTACACTTTATTTCTTGAGAGCTGCATATTTACTGTCTTCTAGTATCTTATGTGATTTAAGTTGTTACTTCAAATTGGCAGCACTCACGGTATTAAGAAGAGTGACTGTTGTTTGATGGATCATTAGATTTGGTTTTAGGGTTTTCCTCTCCCGTTTACATTAATCAGTTTTATGTACCTTGTGCCTTGGTTCTTTTTCCCAGTTCACATAAATATTGATGTCATCTTCAATTGGAAGTTTCAGAAAAGAAATTAGAATGAGAAAGCTGGCTCCAATAGCCATCAATTGTAAAAGCAATTCTAGTCATATCTATCAAAATTAGCTACTTTTTCAGTTCAAAAATCCATTTATGCAAAAGGAAAATCAAATAAACTCTCATTAAAAAAATCTGTATTGTTTTTTCCATTTCCATCATTAAAAAAAGATTTTCTACCACTGCCAGTCAAATTATAGTATTTTTCTAATAACGCATATAAGTAATCTATCAGTTTGTAAAAAAAAATAATCTTTCTCTGAAGCTATTTAACTGTTTATGATCTGTATTCATTTTGGGAATCTTTTAGTTTCACACTATGTTTATTTCATTATTATTATTTTATTGAGATAACATTGGATTAAAGGTATAGGATCACACCCTCCAGGTGTATGTTACAACACCATACCCACCACCAAAGCATTGATGATCCTTACCAGACTATTGTGCTACCTGCCCCCATTTTGCTCTACCCCCTCTCATAGCCTAGAATTTTTTTATTCTACTACCCCGAAACTTATGTCTATTCTTTTTCAAAAACCTCTAGAGATGTGTTAATATAGTAGCCAATCTCTGGCTATTTCTTTGAAAAGAGACTATTTCTTGGGGGGATTTTAGGTATGCAACAAAATTGAGAGGAAGGTACAAAGGTTTCAATATTCCCCTGCACCTATACAAGTATAACCTCCTTTATTAACATCTTCATTCAGCGAGGTACTTTGTTAACAATTGATGAAGCTATATTGATTGTCATATCATCATCACCCAAAGTACATAGTTTACACTGAGGATACTCTTGGTTTTGTCTATGCTAGCATCTAGAACTCTTTCACTGACCTAAAAATCCCCCATGTCCTGTCTATTCATCTGCCTTCCCTACTAATCCCTGGCAATCACTGATGATTTTATTGTCTCCATAATTTGTCTTTTCCTATAGTTGGGATCATTCAGAATATATAATCATTTCATATTGAATCTTTCACTTTCATATGTATTGAAGTTTCCTCCATGTTTTTCAATAGCTTCTTAGCTCATATCTTTTCAGGGATGAAAATATCCCACTGACTGGATATACCACAGTTTATCCACTTACCTAATGAAGGACATCTTGGTTTCCAAGTTTTGAAAAAAGCTACTAAAAACATCCACAAGCGGTTTTTTGTAAGAACATAAGTTTTCATCTCCTTTGGATAAATACCAAGGAGCGCAATTGCTGTATCATATGGTAAGAGTATGTTTAGTTTTGCAAGAAATTACCAGACTGTCTTCCAGTGTGGCTGTACTATATTTGGAGTTACTAATCACATGCTTGTCATCTGTTTATCTAATTTGGTGTGGTATGAGTTCAGGCCTTTTGCCCTTTTTAAATTCTGTTTTTCATTTTATTATCTTTCAGTTTTAAGTGTCATGTATTTTTAATATTAGTCATTTCCTCAGATATATCTGTTGCAAATATGGCTTGTGTTTTTATTCTCTTGACAGTGTTTTCCACAGAGAAGACATTTCAAACTTTAATGAAGTCTAGATTATAAATTCTTTTATAGATTGTGACTTTGGAATTGTATCTAAAATGTTATCATCAAATCCAAGGTCAACTAGATTTCTCCTATGTCATCTCCTAGGAGTTTTATAGCTTTGCTTTTTACATTTAGGTCTGTGATCCATTTTTGAGTTAATTTTTGAGAAAGGTAAAAGGTCTGTGTCTAGATTTTTTTTTTGCATGTAAGTGTCCAATTATCCTAGCACCATTTGTTGAAAAGTCTATTTTCCATATTTTGTTTGTCAAAGATTAGTTAACTATATATATTTATGAGGGTCTGTTTCAAGTCTCTTTGTCTTATTGATTTACTCTTTGTCTTGATTACTGCAGAGCTTTATAGTAAGTCCTGAAGTCAAATAATACTAGTCTTCCACCTTTGTTCTTTTAATATTGTGTTGCCTATTAATATGGTCTTTCGCCTCTTCATATAAAGTTAAAAATCACTTTGTTAATATCCAATAAATAGCTTACTGTAATTTTTACTGAAATTACATTGAAGGGTTGGGAAGAAATAACATTATGATAATATATATCCTCCCTATCCATTAACATGGATTATTTTCCTATATATTTAGTTCTTTAATTACGTCTGTCAGCACTTTTTGTAAGTTTCTGCATAGAGAAGCTGTACATATTTTGTTAAGCATTTTATACTTAAATGTTTCATTTTGGGACATGCTAATATGTTTTTAGTTTCATATTCTACTTGTTCATTGCTAACATTTGGGAAAGCAATTGCCTTTTGTATTTTATTCTTGTATCATGCAATCTTGTAATAATTGTTTATTAGTTCAAAGAGTTTTGTCAGTTCTTTCAGGTTTTTACATAGATGATTGTGCCACTTGTGGAAAAGGGAGTTTTATTTCTTCCTTCTTTATCTGAATACTTTTAATTTCCTTTTCTTGTGTTTTTGTATTAGCTAAGACTTCTAGTACAACATTGAAAAGCAATGGTAGGAGGGGTATCTTTGCCTTGTTCTGGTAAATAATGGCAATGTTTCAAATTTCTCATTAATGGGATGCTAGTTGTAAATTTTGAGAAGGTATTCTTTATCAAATTGAGGACAGTCCCTCTGTTCCTAGTTTACTGAGACATTTTATCATGAAATGGGTTGGGTTTTATCAGACATTTTTATTAATAAGACTGTGATATTTCTTTAGTCTGTTAATATGATGAATTACATTAATTGATTTTCAAATGTTGAACTAGCGTTGAATACCTGGGAGAGATCCCACTTGGTCATGGCTCATAATTCCTTTTAAATTTTATTGGATTTGATTTGCTAACATTTTGTTGAATATCTTTACATCTATGTTCATGAGTGATATCAGTCTGTAGTTTACTTTTCTTGTACTATCTTGATCTGATTATTAGTACGAGGATCATGCTGGACTTATTATAGAATGAGTTAAGAAATATTTCCTCTGTTTCTATCTTCTTAAAAGAGATTACAGAGATTTGTTATAATTTCTTCCTTAAATGTTTGGTAGAATTCACCAGTGAACCTATCTGATCTTTGAGCTTTCTTCTGTTTTGAAAATTTATTAATTACTGGTAACTTCTTTTAAATAATAGGTCAATTCAGGTGGTCTATTTCTTCCAGTGTGAGTTTTATGTATATTTCAAAGAAATGATTCATTTCATCTAGACTTTCCAATTTGTAGGCATAGAGTTCATAGTATTCCTTTATTATGCTTAATGTCCATGGGATCTGTGGTGATATCTATATTTTTTATCAGGTATTAGTATTTTGTATTCTACATGTGGAAGACTAAAGACAAGTAGAATTGAATATTTCCCTTTTTCTGAGTCAATAAAGCTTTGAAAAAGTCCTTGTAGGGTAGGCTCTGATTAAATATCTTTTTCTGAGGGCAAACCTTGTTAGAACAGAATTCTTTGGCATAAATCAAACTGATTCCTTTTTACTCACCCTCCTGAAAGCATGAAGAAAGTTTTCTCCAATATGCCCTGAGAACCTGGTAGAGCTCTAGGAGGTAAAAATTAAAAAAGTGTGGCCACACCTCCCCCCAGATATGTGGTTTTACATACATGCATATAATTTATTTTAACCTCTCAGAATTGTTCACACTAAGCCTCCAGCAATTTGCTGAGGTTTTCCTACCTCAGTCCTGGTTTCTGCAAAGGTTTTGGTTCCTGAGATTCTGTTCTAGTAAGTTGTGATTCTCTGTATCAGGCAGTCAGGTTTTCCAAATAGAGAAACCTGGATTTGTTCTGCAACAGTTTCTTTTATGGATCTAAGAAAAGCTTTTGATTAATTAGTTTGCTCACCTTTTTGCATGTTATTAAGGTGGAGAGGTGGCACCCAAAAAGTAGATGCAGAAACTGGAAGTAGTATAGTATAGCTATTTAAATTTAATTAAAATTAAATGACTTTAAAATTTGACTTCTCACTCATATTAGTCACATGTCAAGTGCTCAATGTCCAAATGTGGCCAGTGGCTACCATGTTGGATAGTTGTAACTATAGAACATTTCTATCATCACTGAGATTTCTGTGTGTGTGTGTGTGTGTGTGTGTGTGTGTAATTCAACATAGTACTGGAAGTCCTAGGAAGATATACATTATTACAGAAATATGTTATTACAGTATATATATTATTATAGTATGTGTGTGTGTGTGTGTGTGTGTGTGTGTGTGTGTGTGTGTGTATTTCTGGACTCTTAATTCATTCCATTGTTCTGTTTTTCTGATTTTGTTCCAATATCATGTTGTTCTGATCACTGATTTTCAGTACAGTACGATATGAAGCCAGGGAGCATGATACTTTCATTTCATACCTCCACCTCTTTTTAATCTCAGGTTTGTTTTGTCTATTTGGGGTATTTGGTGGTTCCATATAGTTTTAGAATTGTTCCATTTCCTTGAAAATTCCATTTTGATAAGTATTATGTTGAATCTGTAAATTGCTTTTGGTAATATGGCCATTTTAGCAATGTTTATTCTTCCAATCTATGAACAAACGATGTCGTTTCATTTCTTTGTGTCTTATTCTTTTAGCAATATCTTATATTTTTATATAAGATATAAAATTTAACAATATCTTGTATTTCCAGTGTATAGGTCTTCTTTGTTAGGTTTAGAAAGATATTTTATCTGTTTTGATGCAATTGCAAATAGGGTTGTTTTCTTCATTTCTCAGTCTTCTAATTGATTGGGTGCATACAGAAATACAATCTTTTTTTTTTTTTGTACATTGTCCTTGTATCTAGGCACAATATTTAATTCATTTATTATTTGTAGTAGTTTTTTGGTGGAAGCTGTAAGTTTTTTGAGTTCATTATAATGTCATCTACACATAGTTTTCTTTCTTTTCCAATTTGAATTCCTTTTTTAAATCTTTTTCATGATGAGTTTTCCTTCTAGGACTTCCAATACTATGTTGAATAATAGTTTTCATTCACTCTTGAATTTAATTCATTCAAGAGTTTGATCCCTCTATTTCATTGAAATGGTTGATATCATCAATGATTGTCATGTTGTGAAATGAAATGGTCTTTTCTCAACTCCCATCTCATTGGACCTGTCAGCAAACACTTGATCGCTCATTCTTCTTGAAAAATATGTTTTACTAATTTACTGGTAGAATTTACTTTCTTGTTTTCTCTTCCTGGATTTTTCCTTAATCTCTTTGTCTACTTCTGCCTCATCTCCTTGATATCTAAATGTTGAACTGATGCAGGCGTTAGATCTTGGATATCCCTCTTTCTTATTTATGCTTCTTTTTTGTGATCTCATCCAGTCTAATGTTTTAAATGCTATCAAATGCTAATCATTCCCCAATTTATATCTCCAGACCAAATCCTTTTTACCAAACTCTTGACTTCCGTATCCATTTGCCTTCTCACTGACAAATAATGATCTAGTATTTACATATGCAAATCTCAACTCCTGAATGTCTCACTGTTTTCTCCTCACTAAACCTCTACTTCATCTTCACTGTCTCAAGTGAAAAATTATTTTCCGCAGTATGCTTGCACAGAGTCATGTCCCTATGCTTTCCACTTAACACATGTGTAGTTCTGAATTTGCTTGCATGGCTCTCACTGATATCTGTCTCATGGATAGACTGTTATCTACCTACGGACCTACATCTTGGCTACTGTTTTTCATTAATATAACTGCAATAATTAGAGGTATGCATAAGGGAGACTTAAAAATGAATATTTAAAGAAATAATAAATAATATAAGTGTTTTAAAGGACAAAGATGATGGAATGTATACAGGCTAAACCCTTACACATTCACTTTGACATAGATAGGTTTTAAAATATAAATGAATTCTCTTCTTTTCCCCTTAACATTCAAAAATAAATACTTACTGAGTTCTTAAAATGTGTCAGGCTTTACTATTTGTTATATATTTTAGTTTTAAAAGTCTGTGCTTTTATAATTATCAATACAAATTAGAAGGTTGGGATTAGTTTTATAGAACTAAAGTGTTTGAGTTAGAATTCAAATTCATGTCTCAGATTACAAAGTATGTTCTTACAATTTAAAAAATTTCATGATATTTAATTGTTGCATAATAATATTTTATTGTTATAAGCACCATAATTTATATATTACTTCTCTAAGCATTTGACAAAGTACAACACCCATTTATGATCAAAGCCCTTGAAATCCTTGGGATAGAAGGAACATACCTCAACATAATAAAAACTATATACGACAAACCCACAGCCAATATTATCCTCAATGGTGAGAAGCTGAAGGCCTTTCCCCTAAGATCAGGCACAGGCAAAGATGTCCACTCTCACCATTACTTTTCAATATAATACTGGAAGTCCTAGCCAGAGCAATTGGACAAGAGAAAGACATTCAAGGGATCCAAATAGGAAAGGAAGAAATTAAACTGTCTCTATTTGCAGATGACATGATAATATATATACAAAACCTTAAAAACTACATAGAAAAACTACTAAAAATAATAGACCAGTTCAGTAAAGTAGCAGGATACAAAATCAACGCACAAAAGTCAGTAGCATTCCTCTATGCAAACACACAATCTGAAGAAGAAGAAATTAAGAAATCCATCCCCTTCAAAATCGAAACCAAAAAAATCAAATATCTGGGAATAAATCTAACAAAAGACATAAAGGACTTATACAAAGAAAACTACAAAACTCTGTTGAAAGAAATAGAAGAAGACACAAGAAGATGGAAAGGCATCCCTTGCTCATGGATTGGAAGGATTAACATTA
>PVIJ01000375.1:165746-193490 GCA_004024925.1 Scalopus aquaticus | reverse complement strand
TATTCAACGCTATTCCAATAAAAATCTCAATGACATTCTTCAAAGAAATAGATCAACTACTGATGAAATTCATATGGAACCACAAAAAACCTCGCATAGCTAAAGCCCTACTAAATAAAAAGAAAGAAAACGGAGGAATTTCACTCCCTGATTTCAAACTATACTACAGAGCCATAATAATTAAAACAGCATGGTACTGGAACAAAAACAGACAGAAAGACCAATGGAACTGAATGGAATACCCAGAATTAAAGCCACATATCTATGAACAACTAATCTTTGACAAAGGAGCAAAGAAAATGCAGTGGAACAAGGACAGTCTATCCAATAAATGGTGCTGGGAAAACTGGACAGCCACATGCAAATAAATGAAGCTAGACTACTGCCTCACACCCTGTACAAAAGTCAACTCTAAATGATAAAGGACCTGGATGTAAGACCTGAAACCATAAAATGAATAGAAGAAAATATAGGCAAAACTCTACATGACATACATCTCAACAAAATCTTGAAAGATACATCTATCAAAGCGAAGGAAGTGAAAGACAAGATAAACAGATGGGATTACACCAAAATAAAAAGCTTCTGTACAGCAAAAGAGACACTAACCAAAACTAACAGACACCCTACCAACTGGGAAAAGATTTTTGCACACAATACATCTGATAAAGGACTGATAACAAAAATTTACAAGGAACTCACCCAACTCAACAAAAACAAAGCCGATAACCCAGTCAAAAAATGGGCAGAATAGCTCAAAAGGCACTTCTCCAAAGAAGAAAAGCAAATGGCCAACAGATACATGAAAAAATGCTCAACATCACTTATAATCAAGGAAATGCAAATCAAAACCACTATGAGATACCACCTCACACCTGAGAGGATGGCACACATTAAAAATACAGGCAGCAACAAATGCTGGAAAGGATGTGGAGAAAAAGGAACTCTTCTACACTACTGGTGGGAATGTGAACTGGTCCAACCACTATGGACAACTGTATGGCGATTCCTCAAACTGCTAAACATGGAACTCCCATACTACCCAGCAATCCCACTTTTGGGAATTTACCCAAAGGACACAAAAACACTAATCCGAAAGGATACATGCATCCGTATGTTCATTGCGGCACTGTTCACAATAGCAAAGGTATGGAAGCAAACCAGATGTCCAAAAATAGATGATTGGATTCAGAAGATGTGGTACATATACACAATGGAATACTATTCAGCATGGAAAGAAGATAAACACATGCAATTTGCAGCGACATGGATGGAATTAGAGGGAATCATACTCAGTGAAATAAGCCAGAAAGAAAAAGAAAAATATCGAATGGTTTCACTTATAACAGGACTATAGGGAAACCAAATAGGAGAGAGACACTCAGCGGGGGTGTGTGGGGGGTGGGGGGGCAGGGGGTAGGATAAGGGCACAAAATGGAATAGAAAAGAACACAAGGGACCATGGAGATGGATCACGGGTGAAATGGTGGTGGGCTACCCAAGGGGAATACAAAATGTAAAAGACATAAATAACAATAAAAATACATATTAAAAAAATTTATATATTACTTCTCTACTGTTGGATACCTTAGATGTTTGCCACTTGTCCCTTTTCTAAGTAATGCCAGTAATGAACTTCTTTGGAGTTTATGTTATTTCCTGTACTTAGTACTAATGAGATTTTTAGAATTTACAATGGAGTCAAAAGGCATGAACTGTCAGCATATTGACATTTTGCTTTCCAGAAACAGCCATAGCATTTCTGGTATTCTATAAACAATTTTCTTCTATAAAAAGATTTCTTACCTTTGATTGATGGGCCACAGATATAGTGCTTTATTGATCACCTTATAATGAATTTGCAGCCATGAATGATTCACTGCAGTACATTTTTCTTCAATCTGTAATCCATAAAACAGTTACTAACCATAATAAAAATAATGTTAAAAAATTGACCTGATTGTGGACACTGGTAAAACTTCAGAATATTTTAGATTGTTAAAAACAACCTAAATAATAAAAGCAGTATTCAGTGACAACTGATCAACCAAAATCCCTCTTCCCAACCAGTCTAAATGTGTTTTGCTTTCTGAATAAAGCATGTGTTATCATTTCCCAATAAAGCAAAGTTTGCCTTTGTGCATTTGATGAGGGATGAATGTTACTCAGAGGTGAAACTTTGATCACCCCTTCTGTTTCTAGGACAAGCGTTTCCATTGGCAGTAAGTGAAATTTATCCAAATAGACTTTCAAAGCTCCCAAGTGTTCTAAATTTATCTCACTCAGTTTCTTTGGTTTAGAAACTAGTTTGGAAGTCTCACAAGGCCAACTTGTCTTCAGTAATTTCTAGTGCTTCTTGTTTGGGGCAGGCTAGAAAAAGCTCTGAGAAGCTGCTAAATTTGGTGCTTGGCAGAAACCATAACACACAGGGAGAAATGCATGAAGTGTAAAACCTAAAATATCAAAACTCTTTGACATTTCAAACTCATTTCCAATGTACAAAGATTATAAAATCACAACATCTGCATACATCAGCTGTCTGGGCAATCTATATTAGTGAAAGCAAAAAGGAAAGTATTAATGGGATTATAGATTTCTTTAATATATACCAATCATTTTTTATATGTAATGTTTGCATATGAATGGGGTGATTTAGCCCAAGGGACAAAAACTGTGTATTTTTTCCTGCTGATTAAAAACAGTGTTAGAATTTGCCAAAAATGAATACATGGACCTACAAGAAAGACAAGGATTGTGTTGAAAG
The DNA here is from genome assembly GCA_004024925.1 of Scalopus aquaticus. Taxonomy (NCBI): domain Eukaryota; kingdom Metazoa; phylum Chordata; class Mammalia; order Eulipotyphla; family Talpidae; genus Scalopus; species Scalopus aquaticus. The sequence goes on along the minus strand of PVIJ01000375.1, from coordinate 190,726 downwards.
AGAATTTTTCCTAAAGACCTGAACTTATATCTTGGCCTTATACATCCTTATTTACTGTATACATTTAGAGCAATTTACTCACATAGTCTGCATCTTAATTGCTTCATCTTTAAAGTGGAAATAACAGTATTTACCACCCTGAATTGTGCTGAAGATGAAAATGAGACAATGCTCGTAAGAGCACTGTGAAAACTCAAAAAACCTTATAAATGTGAGGTGTTACTTTTATTTTTATTAATTGCAAATTAAACTGAAAGTTACTGAGTTTATGTGTGAAGTTCTTTTGAAGTTTAAGTAAAATTTCATCATTTGATTTTAGCAAAGAATTTTTAATTAGGTTGTGACATTGTATATGATTATCTCTTAGGTATAGAAACTTGGGCACCTGTTAATAAATTGTAATTGTTCCTCTCCGCCCCTTGCCCCGCTACAAAGCAAGTGGGGTTTTGTTATCCAAGTACTCTTTTCAATTGACAGGAAAGGGGACAGTGAGAAATGAATAGATATTATTTTCATCAATAACGTGGACCTAATGTGATTTTCAGTACCAACTGACATGTGAATAGGTAAGAAAATGGCTGACTTCTATGTGTTTAAACTCTAATATCGCCCCCAAACTAACAAGGTGATGTCACTGTAAAGAGAGAGGGTTGACAGAGATGATGCAATAAGAAATGGTTGGTCAATATTTGGGGAAATTCCAGGAAAAATGGATATTAAGGCAAAAGCTATGGATAGTTCTTTGAATCCAGATTCATTGCTCGTCTTTAGGCTCCCAAGCCAGTCCTGGAAGGATAAATCAACAGTATCCGTTGATAGGCAGAAGTCCTTTCGGAGGCTACGTGTGCATGGCCAAAAGGAGGTTTTGACTGTGGTTCGGCTGCATTTGGCTGCAGAGCTCAAGTTACTACTAGTAATAGGCATTTATTCAAATATCTGTCTGTGAGTAATTGTAGTCAATGGAAATTGCTAGTGAGTAACAGGGAGATGGATTTGGCATTGAATTTTGAAGAATGGAACAACTGCTTAGTGTTTATTCTGCCTATGAATATGTAGTTCAAATATTTGTTAGTCATCCAGATAACTTCTCATTGGTAAATATATTTATGAAGCCAATTCTTTTCTATTTGTTAACTTGTTGTCTTGCAAGATTTTTGACTAGTCTTTTTAAGGTGTATATGTCAGGATTGAATTTTCCATATAGGTAACGAATTAAATGCTATTTTCTTTAATCTTGTGAATGCAAAATTTCCAGTTTGTATTTTTATGATAAAAATATGGTCTAATTGTTTAAAATTCTAGACATATAAGAGGAAATGGAGTAGTTGTTTAATGGGTATAGAGTTTCAGTTTCCCAGGATGAAAAGAGTTCTGGAGATAGGTTACAAACACAGTGAGTGTACTTAATAACACTGCTCCTCTCTAACTCGAAAATAGTTAAGATGATAAATTTTATCACAAATAAAATTTTAAAAGTTTTTTTTTTTGTAAGTTAATGGACTGAAAATGAAAATCTCCCCTCTATCCATGTCTCATTTCTACCATCTTCTCAAGTCTGTTACAGACTTCAGTACAGTCAAGTTAGCACTGTAACTTTGAAGGCAGTTACAGACTTTGGGAAAAAGACCATCTCATCTGGATCAAAATAAACCGTCTTCACAAAGAATCCCATTACAAATAGTGGTTAACAGCTCCACTTTTATGATGTAATCTCATGAATTATTGCTAAATATTTTCGTATTCATATTACTTTGGTGTCTGATTCATTTTTCTTAAATGGGGACATTTTAAGGGCATGTCAAAGACAGAGTCACAGATACCATCACTAGGATTTTCTCCTTCTTTCTGGACAGCCTACTCAGGGAGTCAGAGATACCAAAAGGAGGAAAAACTTCATTGAGCTTGTCACCTAATTAGTGCCTATTTTCTTTACGCAGTGGCTTCCTCCCTATATACCTGTTTGTTCCATGTTATTGATGAAATACTAGCAATTTGTGCTCGTCTGCCTGCCTGGGTGGATCTGCCTGAATAACTGTTGCAAGTCCTGATCCTTGCTCTCTGAGTCATGCCTTCCCCAACCGTGTGTTTTTGCCAAGACGGTGCACAAACAAGTTGTTCATTGTTTAATCTGTCAGTGAATCCAGGACTTGAAGCTTCTACAAGCTTCAGGTACTATTCAATTCTACTCCCTTTTTCTCACCCTTTCTTTTTAAGTGATTTTGACCTCAGAGAGAATGTCTTCCATGTAATTTTCTAAATGGAAATATCTCTGCATGTAAATTTCCCCTTAAAATAATATATGTATTTTCAGGTCTCTTTATTAGTCACTAGAGTGAATAAATATTAATTGGGAGCTGTGGTTCATACCTTCTTCACAGCAGTCTGCTCATTAGATGCTCGGTGTGAGTGAGAAGTGTGATGCGGCTGCTGGGGATGTCATTTGAATTTAGAAGGCATTTTAGAGAACTGCTGAAGAAAGAAGCAGGGCGGGGTATGCTCTCCCGGAGGAGAGCACAGCCAGACGGTCCCGGAGTGTGGTGGTCTTTCCCAGGCAGCACCTGGATTTTAGAGTGGAGGAATTACAGAAGTTAGGTGGGGAAAGGTGAAAACACTTCCTTTATTAATTTAATCACATGTACTGAACTTCTCTTTGCGGTCTTCTCTAGGCGGGGGATTACAACAGTTAAAAAATAAAACTGGAAAATTCCTGATCTTTATGGCACTTATATTCTGACTGGGATTACAGACCACAAACAGTCAGATAAATTAGGAAGAAAGAAATATGGGTGATAAATGCTAGGAATGGAAAAATATAAGGCAAAGTAATTGAGAATGATAGGGTGCGGGTTTTGAGACAGTCTTCAGGGAAGAATATTCTGAGGCAACACTGAAGAGAGTCTTGGAGAGAATGAAGCAATGAACCAAGGGATATCTGGAGGCAGGTATTTCAGGCAAAAGGAATAACAAATGAAAGAGTCAAGGATGGTGCTATGGACTAAATGTTGGTGTTCTCTCAAGTTCGTATGTTGAAACCTAGTCCTCAATGTGATGGCATTTGGAGGTAGGACCTTTGGGAGGTGATTAGGTCATGAGGGTGGTACTCTCATAAATGGAATTAGTGTTCATATAGAAGAGACCTCAGAGAGAACTCTTGTCCTTTTCTCATATGGAGACATGTGAGAAGATGGATACCTATGAACCAGGCAGTGACTTCTTAGACACCAAGTGTGCTCGCATCTTGACCTTGGACTTCCTAGCCTCCAGAAATGTGAGAAATAGATTTCTGTTGTTTACATGGCATCCAATCTGGAGTATGAAAGTTTTGAGGCTAAAATGGAATGAGAAATATGATGAGATTGGCAAGATAACCTAGTGTGCTCTGATACGGGCATTGCTTTTGTTCAAAGTATAATGGGAAGCCACTGAAAAGTTTTGAGCAGGGAAATGATTGGGCTGTTGCATGGGACCACTGACTGCTGTGTGGAGAATGTATGGTAAGAGGGATGAAGCTGGAGACACCTTAGATGTCAACTAGTAAAAGAAGGTGATGTGTGGCTGTTTCAGTGTTTAAATAAATTTTATGGGCAATATGGATAATTTTCTTCTGTATTTCCTCATGCAAAATATGCTGAAGTTATATTAAGTAATAGAATTTTCAATCAATTTAAGGAAGGGTTTGTATTAAACTTGCTTTCTTCTTGATTAAAGAAGTAGTTATTTTTAGAAAGTCTATAAGAAAAGGGCAAGTACAAATAAAATATACTATTTAAAATCCCATTGTGCAAAAATAACTACTAACATTTTCCAGTATGTTTCCAGATTTTTCTGTGGCTGCAGATATACATTTAAAAATTTATTTTCTGTCATGTAAACATGTTATGCCATTTTGTGACTTAACTTTTTCACTCCCCAATATGCCATTAATGTTTCTTCATTTCATGAACTATCATATAAAGCATAACTTTTAAATTTTACTATAATATATACACATGCTATAGTTTATTATAACTACTTCATACTGCTAAGCAACTAGGTGGTTTTCTTTCTTCTTTTTGTTCTATTACAAAAAATAAAACTGCAAAGAGCATCTTCATCCTAGAATGGATGTAATGGTGTATATCTCAGGCAATTTCCTCTAGATTTTCAGAATTACCTCATTGAAGTGTATGTTATATTGCTAACATTTCTACCAATGAGCATATCCTAATCCCTCCCAGTTTCTAGTTTGAAAAGGCAAAATATGAAATCGGGGGAAGAGTTCCATGTCCTGGGGGACAGTTCAGTAGGTGCTGGCAATCCACTTGGATGGGCTACGATCCAGGGACATCTACTTGAACATTTGAAGGGGCAACAGAGTTTTAGCATTCCTTTCCCATTTAAGAATGTGGCAGAGGAAAAGAAAGGGAGAGGAATGCTGAATAATTCTGTTGCCTGTATTTGGATCTATATATAGTTGAATCAGTTGGTTTTGTGATAGTTCACACTAAGCGTAAAAAAGAAAAAGTAAAAAGAACAGTGATACCAAGGCTAAGAAATTTTCTACAACTTAGTGTAAACGAAATTAGCAAAGGTCAAGTAAGCTAGCAGATGTGTTTTATTAATAAACATTCAATCTAAAATAAATTTTCGGTAGATAATGAAAAATAGACTGTCAGCTATTCCTAGACATTCCTATGTGCAAAACACAGCAGCACATAACCCAAATATTACCATCTCCATCATCTATTTAGTAGTTTATTGATTTAATTATGCATTAATTAAAATATTTTCAAACACTCATTAATTCTAGATAGTCGTCTGGCTCTAGGGAGACAGCAATCAGATAGAACATGACTTTGCCTTCAAAGGACTTATAGCCTAGAGGGGGAGATAGGCAAGTAGCTCAACAATTTCTGTGCAATGAAAGCTATGAGGAATGTTCTATAGTCTACTCAAGATGCTTTGGCAAGTAGTGAAAAGTATCACCATACAAAGGTACATGGGGACGAGTCATGCCTACTTAGCGAAAAAAAAAAATCATTTTTTTCTGAAGACTAGGAGATCCTGTTTTATGTCTGTCTTGGATACTGTCTGGCTGGATTAGGTGGGGTAAGTCATTTAACCACATCTAAAATAAATGGAAAACATAACATTTACCTAATACAGTTTTTGTAAAAATCGACTAGAACAGCATGTGACAGTCACTGGCACAGTAAAAGGCTTACACAAAAGCAGAGTAAATGTTAGTTGAATCATGGAGACATATGATAGTTTGCTAGACTAGATCTACGCAAGAGGGAATTTCATGGGCAGTCCACCAGAAAAGCAGAGTGAGACAGTATTTCTTGAATCTAGAAACAGACTCTTTTGCTACGAGTGCATTTTCCCAAAGTATGCACTACAATGTCTGAGATAAAAATCATGTATAATATATATGTTTCGTGAAGTTAGATATACACACTAATATGTATCATAACTGAACAAAACTCAGGAAATCAAATGAAAATTTTCTATTCATAGCACACACTGGCAGGAGGAATTTCTCTTTGCTAATTATCTCATGTCCTGAGCTGCAGCACAGAAATGATTGCTTTGTGCCTAATGATTAAGAAGGTCAAGTTAAATTTACAGATATATAGAGGCAAGCATTCAGTGTCCCAGAGTACCTCTTCAAGGGAAGACAAAAGTGCTCCCAAGCAGTGAACACTTAAAAGAAGTTCATTGTGGGGTATATCTGTGGGGGACACAGCAACAAGGACTATAGCCACTTTGGTGATGCTCCTCTGTCCCATTCCTGACTAAGTGTTCTACAGAGCACCACATTTGCCGAATAGAAGTTGTTGCCGACTCCCCAGCTGTGCAACGTGAACCAGGAATACAACAGCAAATAAGACTGCCAAGTTCTGGTCTTCTTGGAGCATGTAGTCTAGCAGGAAATACATCTATTAAAAAACAAGTGCAAAGAGATGACTCTTAGTCATCTTAGTGGAAGTCTAGGAAACTAGGGCAGCTTCTAGAGCAAAAGGACTGACTTGGGCACCTGATTCAGACTGCTTTCAACACATAAGCTCTGAGAAGGACTCTTATTATAAATATGTGGTTAAAAAGATGATTTTAGTTTTCACATGGAGTAGTGACAAAGCAATTAATTACACTGATCAACTGTGAGATCGTTACTGACTTAAAAAAGGCAAAATCTGTAGTATGTTGTTGTGCTGAACATGAATATAACCCTGACAATTTTTTATTAGCTCTTGTTTTGAAGATATTTCATATAATTCATTTTATATGTTTCACCGTGTAAATTTATCCAGTAGGACAGCAACAACATCCTAAATCAGCCTAGAATGATGTAATATTGCATCACATTGCATAATACCGTCATGCACACATCATCCAGAGTTGATTGAATCATTTTCTGATGCAATGTAATGCTACTGCCAGGCGGCTGCTGAAGTAAGCTGGCATCAGCAATGCAGTAGATAAAGCCCTGTCAGAAAGGTTGAGCATTGAAAATATTTCAGACTTTGTGTGAGACAGTTGAAGCTACTATTCCATAGAACTGTTATTATTTTATCCATTTAGGCACAATACAGAACAGTAATGCCTCAAAGTGCATTAATAGCGTGGACAATTTATGCTCTATTTGTGGGGAAGTGATATTTGCCAATGAGAAGAAAAATCTCACTTCTCAAGTGAAGAAGGCTTCTCATCTTTACTTTGGATGCAAGGTTGGTGACAAGGACAAGCCTTGGGTGCCGCAGCTATGCTGTGCTACATGCACAAAACAGCTTTCACAGTGGTTAAATGGCAAAAGATCATCAATGCTGTTTGCAGTCCCCATAGTGTGGAGAGAGCCAAGCAACCAAATAAAAGACTGTTACTTCTGCTTGGTTCCTCCTCTTTCTGGCAGAATAACGAAGCAAAAGAAGACAAGAAGAGTCTACCCAAGCATTGCGTCTGCATTGAGACCAGTTCACATGGTGAGGGACTTCCTATTCCAGAACCTCCAGTAGAATAGTCTCTTGATTCATCTAATGAGGACAAGGGTGAGTCGACCTGTTCTCCTGTTCCATCTGCACGCAGTGATCCAGATTTTCACTGTGGTGCATCATCAACCCCACACAGACTAACACAGGAAGACCTCAGTGACCTGGTTTGTGATTTGGACTTATCCAAGAACAAGGCAGAATTGCTGGGATCAAGACTCCAACCATGGAATCTTCTAGAAGATGATGTCACAATTACTTGCTATCAAAAGCACCACCAGCAGTTGGAGCCTTTCTTCATAAAGGAAAGTCCTCTGGTATTATGTTCTGATATTGAGGGCCTCATGAATGCCTTAGAAATCACTCATGACCCACAAGAATGGAGACTATTTCTGGACTCTTCAAAATTGAGTCTTAAGGCTGTGCTTTTGCACAATGGAAACCGTCTTCCATCTATTCCAGTAGCACATGCTGTTCACATGAAAGAGACATATGATAACTTAAAGCAGCTATGGAATTCCATTGAGTATAACAAGTACAGCTGGCACGTCTGTGGTGATTTGAAGCTAGTTGCCCTTTTTTTTTTTTTTCAATTATGAGGGGCACCGGGACCAACGATCACCAGCTGCCCAAGTACCAAAAAATTATGCTTCCGATAGTTGCCCTTTTAATGGGACTGCAGCAGGGATATAAAAAATACTTGTGTTTCTTACGTGAGTGGGATAGCTGAGCAAGTGATTTGCACTACTTACGGAAAGAATGGACTTGCAGACAAAATGTAGCAGTTGGAGAGAAGAACATCCAGCACTAGCTCTGGTTGAGCCTCACAAAATTCTGCTACCATCCCTTCACGTCAAACTAGGTTTGATGAAGAATTTCGTGAAAACCATGGACTGGACCTCGCCAGCTTTCCGATACCTGCATGAAAAATTTCCTCAACTCAGTGAAGCAAAGATGAAAAGAGGGAGTTTTTGTGGGTCCTTAGATTCAAGAGCTCTTCAAAGATGACCGGTTCGACAACTTGCTGCAGGGTGATGTGAAACAAGCATGGAATGTTTTTCGCCTAGTATTAACAAACTTTCTTGGGAAAGTTAGGGCAGAAAACTACAAGGAACCGGTAGAAGACATGCTGATGCAGTATCAGAAAATTGGCTGCAATATGTCTCTTAATACCTACTTTCTTCATTCCCATCTGGATTTCTTCCCTGAAAACTGTGGTATGGTAATTGATGAACATGATGAACCTTTTCATCAAGATATCTCATCAATGGTACAAGGATACCAGGGAAAATGGTCCACTGCAATGCTGGCTGACTACTGCTGGACACTCCCCAGAGATGTTCTTGAAAAGCTGTACAAGAGACAGCGAAGAAATCTAAGAAGTAGTCTATGACTTGATTTTTTACAGGTATTAACCGTAGGCCTATTACTATTGGCATGCATTTTGTGATGTAAACATCAAATTTATTACAGATTACAAAAAAATAAAACTAGAGGCAAAATTAGAATTTGACTATCATATTTGTGTTGAGCACATACAAATTGATAGGAAATGATTAAATTTATTTCAGTAACATGATTTTGTAAAAATTTCTTCACCAGTGATCAGAATCCCAAAAGGCCTTAATGGTGTTCTGTACTTAGGCACCTGAGCTATTGATTTAAACCAAATGTCAATGTAATCTATGATCCCCAGTAAAAATACAACCAAGAGACTAAGGGGAAATATCAACTTCACTAGTAATTAAACCAATGCAAATTTGAACAGTTTTCTTTTTAACTATTAATGAAAGTTTCAAGTGATAATATTAAGGGCTGATTGTCAAATAGCACTCATGACGGGTAGGAGTGAAAATTGCTCTTTAAAAAAAAACAACAACTTGGCAATCAATATGTATTGAGTCTTAAAATCTTTCTGTTCTGTGAAACTATTCTAAGACTTGGTTCTAAAAAAATCTAGAATGTTGCTAGTTAAAGGATAAGAAGAACCAGCCACACAAAATCCATCATGAACCCTAAAGTAAATTTTGGACTTTGGGGCCTCCCCGGTGGCGCAGCGGTTAAGCGCTGCGCTGTGGAGCTGTCGGCCGAGGTGACGCGAGTTCGAGCCCAGCCGGGGAGAATCCCACATGGCACGGCAGACCTCCCCTGCCTCGCCCGCTGCTCCCCTCAGCAGTGTAGTTCTGATCTGCCTGTTCTGCTCCCCACTCTGTCTCTGGTGAACCCTCTCGCTGCCCCGCGCCTCTGGCCTGTACCCCAGCTTGTATGTATAAATAAAATAAATCTTTAAAAAAAAAATTTTGGACTTTGGATGATGATAATGATGGCAATGATGATATGATGACTCAGTGTAGGTTCGTTAGTTGTGATAAATGTACCACTCTGGTTGGGGAGGTCATTTGTGGGGGAAGGCTGAGCTTATATGGGAATAGTGAGTTTATATGGGAACTCTGAATTTTCCCCTCAGTTTGGTGTGAACCAAAAACTACTCTAAAAATACTATCTTAATACTAATAATAATAAGTAAGTAAAAACCAAAGAAAACATATATGGGGGAAATCATTGCATACAAACATGCTTATTGCAGAATTATTTAGAACATTGAAATCACAGAAATAACCTAAATATCAAACAGCAGAATGGCTGCTTAAATTATATGCATCTTATGAAACCTCTATGAGTTTTGGAGCCAATAAAATAGCTATAATGATGCTTTGTTATAATGTTAATCTAGAATCTTATTTTAAATTTCTAACAGAAGAAGTAACTCCTAAAACATCATAATATGCTACCATTTATTTAGCAGTTCGGCACCTTGTGCCACATTGCATGTAGTACTGTGGGTTTGGTTTTTACATATGAACCGTTAATATAATCTTTAGTTCAAATAAAATAATAAACTAAAAACATTGCAAAATTTAAAAAGACTGTGAAGAAATGTACCATTTTATAAACAGTGGTTGACTCGATTGTGGGATATGTGCTTATTTCCTTCCTCTCATTTATCTTCATTTTCCAAACATACCAAAATTAGTATATTTTACCTTTAGAATGGACATATGGATGTCAAACCTGAGGAGACTGTCTTTTTCTTGAAAAGCAATCCTGTTTTCTATTCTGTTACCCTGGGTGAAAAGATCCTGAAGCATTGACTTAATAAATAGACCTCTCATGGCTTAAAAAGTCAGAGATGCTTAGAATCTCAGGGTTAAGAGGTCACTCACTTCAAATCAATACCACTTTTCCCAGCACAAGTAGACAATTCCTTAGTGAACCTACTAAGTGTAAAGCCCCCTTTGCATTAACTGCTCAGATCCATTTTACTGGAAAATTCCTACTCTTTTGCCCTAGAAAAGAGTCAAGAATCACCTCCTTTACATGGATTTCCTCTACTTCATCAGTCTTTCCTTTCCCTGCCCTAGGCTCTCTGGGGCTAGGGACTCTGCAGTCTATTTCAGAAGAGATTATTTGAGAGTGATCTGAGGACAGGGACTGGATCCCTAGTGGCTGCTACTTGGTGAACATTTAGATTGTTGAATGAGAAAGTGAAGGAATAATTATTGAAGACACTATTTTAGGTGCTCTGGAAAGGTAGAAAATAGTAAAAGAAATAGCATTCACCTTTAAAGATCTTATGAATAATTGTAGTGTAAAAAGCTAATTAGCAGTACATACTTAAAATCTTAAAAAAAGACAGCAATAGATATCGCATGGTTCAATGTGCTTGATAAGTAAAGAGTAGCACATAATTAATGCTTTTAGGGGTTGCGTCTTTCCTTGGAAATCAAAAGGTACAGGGGAAATAGGATATTAAATACCTCAAATACACTTTTTCACATGTTCAAATTAGGTGGTTTTATAATTTTTAAATCAGTAAAACAATAAATGACTTACTAATTATATCTTCTACAAACACAAAGGTGAGAAATTAGCTAGAAACCTTTTTTTCTTTCCTTTGGTGATGACTATTCTCCCAAATGACTTACTTACAGCTGAACAAGGGTCAGAAAATGTAATGACTTACTTAAAATACATATTTCTTTTTGGTGGGATTGCATGGCTGTTAGTCTTTATTAGTCATTGCGCTATCTACCACATAAGTTAATAGGGTCAACTCTTCACATGACTTATGAACGGTGGAAAAGAACTCTACTCAGATTAGTGAGCATGAGTCTTCTTTTTCACATCTTGAACTGCATGTACTCCTGGATGGGGAGAAAGGAGCTTCATTCCCTTGTTTTCTCTTTGAGGGGTTTACACATCACTACAGTGAGGCTCCAAGCAGATCCTATCCTGGCCCTTTCCATTATGGAGTGCCTGACTTAACAAATTTTCTAAATTATTATGTCAATTTACCTTTTTTTGGTTTTCACCACACAGGCAGGGATGCCAGCGATGTACTTTTCAATCTTTATATTGTTCTCAAAGGTAAATGATGTCACTATATTAAATTGTATTAAATATACAAGAAAATAAATAGAAATTTATAATAAATAAATACAATTTATATATATTAAAATAAATAAAGGTTTATTTATATAAAAAAATCTGTATTCCATGTACACATGCCCTTTAGTCTGTGAACACAGACCAAAGGCCCTTAGAACCCTAAGCAAATGGTAGTGGAGTTCAGCTCTGTGAGTTCTGTAGCATCGACTTGTTACTAGAATAGCTGAATGTATCTGTCTTTAAATATTCCCAAGTAACATAGATGTAGACATTTTTCATTATGCAAAAAGGATATTTATAACACTATCAGGAATTTAGATGCTAATACTAAACTAAGAAGAATATAAAAATGATCTCAATGCTGCCTAGGAAAATGTGTCATATGGTTCAAGCAATTAGAGAGTGGTATCAACAGAGAGAAATCGTTTTTAGTAGAAAATTGTAAATAATGAATTTTATTCAAACAAGCAAGACCCTGATTTACTATAAAGTAATCATCAATTATACATACAGTTTAATATTTTATCAGAGCATTTACATTAGGATGGTATTAGCGGGGCTGCAGGGAATTAATTCACATGGTGCTGGGTTATGGGGTACCTTGTCTCCTCCCTCAGTGACTCTTGAGGGTGTTGCCGAGGTGATGTCTCTTGACCGCTTGTTTTAAAATTTTCTAATTGTAGGAAAATGGGGAACTTCTGTAACACATAGGAGACCTGCAAGCTCAGGAGATCACTGAGGGACAGTAAGAATTATTTTTAGTGGAGGTGAGAGAACATCTAGGTTTCTGGCAGCACTGCCAAATTAGATTTCCCGGAGGAAGAAGACCAGATTGATGATTGACGAGGAGATTAGACAGTGGTCTACTTGAGGTGAAGATGAAGACAATTCTGTGGAGTTCTTCATAGGTATTTTCCAATTCCTGAGGAATTCCTTCTGGAATATCCCACAAAGAGAGTAGCTTTTCAAAAGACAGAACTCAGATCAGTAGGTGGAAAACTTAGGGTGGTAACTTTGATTTAATATTTCTGTAATCTTTTTTTTTTTTTTTTTCACATTACTTCAGGGGACAGAATGACGCAGTGAAGAATAAGGCCCATTTTCAAATCCTGGTTCACATCTTACTCGAGGATTTGGGTCAAGTTACTTAGGCCTTGAGACTTAGTTTTCTTAACTGTAAACTAATAATATCAATGCCCATTTCATAGTATTATGATCAGCATTAAAAATGAGAACATGTAAAAAGGTCTAATACAGTTATCATAAATATTCATATCTTGTGGCTATTATTTTTATCATCACTCAGCCTCAATGAAAAATAGGATCACAGTGGCATTAGTGAAACACTTTCCTACTTCTCAAATTCTTCTCAGATATTCTGAGAATCCTTTGGATGGAGTCTTGCATGTGGAAGGGAATTCTTAGCTGCCTTGTAGATCTCACAGTCTATTGTCCACCATAAGTGTCCTCTCTTTCTGATTCACTGTGCCAGTATCTACTATAGTGGCCTTGGATTGGTCCAAAATATAGAGTAACTTGATCTTTTCTTCTTCTTTTCCATCCCAGCTCTTTTCTTGTTCTGTACTTTGTGGAAGAATCCCAGATCTGATATGCTCCTGTAGTCAAATTGCATCCTACCCGCAATGGAAACTGGGTTAAGTCAATGTTGCCTTGTGATCCTCATGTCCTAAACAGAAATTTGTTTTATTGTTTTTTCTTTTATTCAGTACTTTTATATTGCTTGAGAAGATTCAGTCTGTTGAAACTATTGAGCCGATGGCTGCTAGAGGAAATTACAGAAAACTGAAAATGCAGAATCTTCAAAATGACCTTGACCACAGACATCAGTTATTACCTTTGAATCAAATTTATGTTTTGGGTATTACTCTTCCATTGATTTACCTGACCTCACTACCTCCACAGCTTGACAGGTAGAGCTTTACCATGGTTTGGTTTTTCAAGTTTAGAATCCTGCTACATAAAGAAAATATTTTAATAATTAGAGTTAGTCACTCAAGTGGAATGAGGTTGCTCAAGAAAGAATAGCCTCCTTCCAGTGGAAATATACAACAGGGGCTCAATAACCATGTAAGGGAAGTGAGTAAAAAAAAACTCTGTGTGAAGGAAGGGCAGAAATGTAGGTTAAGTATCCAGTAAGGTCTTCTCATCTATATTATTCTATGGCTCTCTGGGCAATTCTGATACTACATTAGCATCTCTGACCACATAAGTAAGGTATCTGTGAACAGCAAGACTAACAAGGGGGAATAAATGCACATAGGTACTACAAAGGTTTGTGGAACAACTCTGTAATACTGTTTTGTCAAGAATTTGGTTGTTTCTTAAGTTTTCTCTTAGAGATTATTTAACACTACTGAAACATGGTCACCAGTCCAGGAACTTAAATACAGAAAAGACTAAATTTTTGAATTAGTGCACCTGAAGATTGACACTTCCTGGGTATTTATTGCATTGCCTGTCCATAAGGCCCTCAGAGTTTGTGGCTTAAACCTTCTCCTAGCATGCTGGCATCCCGGCTCTCTGCTTAGTCATAGGAGATGCTGAGTTCATGATTAAAATTCATCATTTCATTCAGAATAGGTTGTGATAATCGCTGTGTGGAGCTAAAATGACTCCACTGTGTTCTTTGAAAGAGGTAAGAACATTTTTAACACATAAAAGATTCAGAGTTGTACAGGAGTTGGGATTTTCTCCTGTACCATTCAGGAAATAAACTGATTTAGATTAAAATAAATTGAACAAGAAGACGGAAGCCCCTGCATTATTGTTCCAGTCCTACTAAATTCTAGCTGTATGGTCTTAGACCATATTCTTTTGAATCTCTGTTTCTTCATTTGTAAGTAACATTTAAATGGAATGATAGTGGTATTATTTGCTTACTGAGGGACAAAGAGATGTTTATGTGCTACACTCAAAAGGTCAAACAGATGGGATTATTTTAGATTGAAAGTGCATGTGTAGGAGTCATGCCTTTTGTGAGCCACATAAATTCCCATGGGGTCTGGTAACTTGTGTGCCCAGCAGGAACCCAAAAATTCTTGTGATGGTGATAAATCTGACACCATTAAATAAGCCCACATTTAACACAGAAACACCTGGTAAAGAAAACAGAATGAACATCTAGACTGCAGCTCTATGTACTTTGTGTGACTTTGGATGGGTCACTTATCTTTCTTTCAACTCTTTGTTTTCAGTATTTCACTTTATTTGCAGTTCTTAAGTCACAGAAAGACCCGAATTCTAGCAAAGGGAGGAAAGACATAACTGGAATAGTAGAAAAGACTATTGAGCCCATGAGGTGGGATGTACTTGCCACTGAATGTACAGGAAGTACAGACCTCCTGAAATTCCTGACTTCCTACATTTATTCCCCTCAAAGGGATAGACTTCCCATAAAAGTTAGCACTAAACATTGCTAGTCAAGGCATTTATGGGAGTTGCTTAGGGTACATGGTATGTTCAAATTGGGAAGGCGCTTAAAGATAGTTTAGGCTAGCCTCTTAATTTTATAGGTAGAAAAAGTAATTTCAAAGGAGTTAAGTGAGTTTTTCAAAATTATGTAATTTATAAGAGAACTAGAACCAGATTTGCAAGGCTAAGAGTCATTGGGGAATTTGGGTCTCTATGTTCTGACCTAAATTACTTATTTTTGAGTTTAAGTGACAGAAGGTAATCTTGTTTTCTTAATGTTTTAGAAAGACCTTGTCAATGACCTCTCACTTCTTGTCAGTAGAAACAAAGTAAATCAAAAAGGAAATTAATTTTGCAAACATGTTGCCAGCCAGACAGTACCCATTGTGGGCCATTGGTAACACAAATCTGATGTAATTGAACAGATTTCTTTGTCCATTCCTTTGCATTGTTGATGTTAAATAGCTGCTTAATCAGGAAAAAACAATGTGCTCTAAAGACATGCACTATAGAAAAATAAGAGTTCAATTTATAACTCACTCCTGCAGTGATCTTGATACAGTATAGTCCAATTAATAATTTCCTCCATTAGACATTAATTGCTGTCCATTTCTCAGGAAGTAAACATATTTTTTTCTGTATTGAGCTTTTGACTTACTGAAAGTGTTTTGTTTAATCTGAGTCAGAAGGTTAGAAGGAGAGGCTACATAGGGAAGAGAAAATGGAAATGACATTAGACTCTCCTTCCCTCTCCATCTGTACAAGGGTTTAGGGAAAAGGCAGCATATATAGTAGTACAGTTCAGAAACCTGGGTGTCATAATCAATGGCCATGTTGGGAAGGCTGTCCACCCTTTCTGTAATGTTTTAAATGCTCTTGATCCTTGTGCAAATGCTTAGTTGTAAGACAAGTCAAAGCAGAACCGATGATGTCTCAGCTGAGAAAGAACTAGTGGTCACTGAAATACAGTATAACAAAGGGAACTCTTCATAATAAATAAAAGAAGAAGTTTTCATTAAATCTGTTCTAAGCAATTCTTGAAATTCTTGGTGCTTGGCCAAAGGCAAAGTGATCGAAACAAGATCACTGATCTCTTTAAATGAGCAAAGAATGGCTTTCTGGGTTCAAAGCTACTGAACTCCTGCTAATCTCTATTTATAATGAAATTTCCACATAGATTCTGCACCAGAGAGCAATGATTGGGTCCCACATGACACAGGAAGATGCAGGACAGGCAAATGAAAATGGCCACAGGGGAACAAATAATCTCTCTAGCCCTGCAAGTGATTTGCTTCTGCTCTATATTTTGACTCTCCTCAAATCTGATTTCCAAAACAAATTAGTCCACCCCTGAAAAAAAAGAATACCAACTTTCCAGTTGACAATTACAAAAGTGTGCCTGTCTGCATACATCTGATGAGTGAGTGTCTAGGTTATGAAAACAGAGATACCCTCGTCCCACTGTAATGTTCATGTTGATAAGCTCTGTTTGGAAGATTAATTCTCAATGTCATCATTCATGAATTACAGGGAATGAAAAACAGGAGGAAGGAAAGCAGTGAAGGATGTGCTAATGTTATGATGTTTTGGTAATATTTTCAAACCCTAAATTTTTCTACCAATCAGAACATGTCATTTAAATTTAAGACTGTAACAACATTGGCTTACAGAAATATTTTCACTTGTGTGACTTCACCCATCCTTGATGCCAGAGTTCAAAAGGGTGAGTAAATAACACGGAAGGAGGGACACATTATCACTGACCACTACCATTAACAAAAGCAGCTCCAAACTGTTAGCAAGTTTAAGTTGTGAATGAGCTGAGGTTTGGGAAAAAATGCTAATTAATACAAAAGTGACTTTAAAAGCAACATTCAGAAAAAGAGAGTAATTGACCTGGGGATGACACTTAAAATGTAACCTTAACAAATGTTACAGGGAAGGCAGAGCTGCTGAATGGCTTTATTTACAACTTCTGCATCAAGGGTCTTCACAGTGGAAAAGAATGAACAAGCACCTTTGATGCAAGGAAAGTCAGTAATTGATAAAGTAATGGCAAGGAAACATCTGTCTTCTTTAAATCTTTTAAAGTATCTAAACTTAACATGTTTGTGTATTTGATTCTAATGTGTGTGTCTAACATAGAAAGTTATGGGAAATGTCTCCTCCCATCCTGGCAAAAAGAGATGTAAGTTAATGTTGCTCAAGTTGTGTGTGTGTGTGTGTGTGTGTGTGTGTGTGTGTGTGTGTGTGTTTAAATAGACTACAGGAAAAAAAAAGAAGCTGGTGACCTTATTATAGTTTTCTAAAACTGTTCTAAAAAATTATATTAAGCTTGTCAGCTTGTTTTCATGACTTGTGGGTATTGAGACTAGAAAGCAGTGATAATTAGAAATGAGCATTGACTTATTAAAACAATTCATTCCAAAATAAACTCATAATTTTATAGTGTTCAGTGTGGAATTTAATGGTGTATTAGGTTTTATATGTAGAACTAAGTGGAAATAAAGTAAGAGGAGAGCAGGTCTGTTTGAATTCACAACTGACTGAAGGTTTGCATGCAAGAAGTGCCATAAAGTATCTTGTGTCCAGTGGGGAAGATTGCTACTGTTGTCTAGCAGGAGCCCATCGTGGTGGTTATTGTTGGATTTTCCCAACCAGTTTAATGATGAAGTAGGAGTAAGTCATGTTTCTCAATTCCATGTCAGTTACCAAACTGTGCCAACTTCACATGTGTGGCTTTCCCAAAGTCCTTCACTCACACTCACATATTCCTAGTTCCAGGTCCATGGTCAGCCCCCTTCTTCACATCTCTTTTGAAAAAACAAATTAAGCCCTCTTTTGCCTTCAGGTGGAAATCTGACACCATCTACACTATAGAGAACAAACATTAGGTTCTTCAGTAGTCCTAATGAAGTTGCTTTTCTTCAGTAGGAATTGAGTGGTCACTTCCCTTACTGCTTATTCCAGAAAATTCTTCCTCAAAGGACTCTGACTAGACTTGAGATTAGGGTTATCTCCTAGCTCTCTTAGGCTATAGATAGGGTGGTTGTAACCCAAAGAAAAGCCCTCTTCAAAATAAAAGCGCTCATCTCCTCATTTCTAGATCCTTTTATGTTTTGATGTGGTGAAGGAATTGAAGAATGCCCTAAAGCAAATTGTACCCACTTACTTGAAAACATTTTTTTTTCCTACCAGTTATTCTGGGTGCCTTATATATTTTTTATTTACTTCTTTGTTTATTTGTTTAAGTCTTTTTTCCCCTTATATCTTTGTTAATTTGGGGGACAGTATTTCTCCTCTCAGATGTAATCCCCATAGTTTTCCCACCACTATAGTACCCATAATCCATCACTACAGTCCCTTGAGCTCTTCCCTTCCATGTTTTGACCATTCCCACTCCCCACACCCTCCTGTATGCTTCAGATCTATGGTCAGCTTGCAAATTTTGTCTTTTTCCTGACTCTGCGTTAGATTCTTTGAAACATTTTTGTTTTCAGTCTTTCTCCCCATTTTAGAATGTGTCTGGGTAAAAACGTTCATTTAGATATCGGATACACCATAGATATAACCCAAACAGAATATTTTCCCTCTGCTTCAATAAGAGCTCTTTATAGAGTTTATATATAATCAGATTATAATCAGATACTTCTCCTGCTTAGAATCCATCATTGAGAACCCCA
The DNA here is from genome assembly GCA_004024925.1 of Scalopus aquaticus. Taxonomy (NCBI): domain Eukaryota; kingdom Metazoa; phylum Chordata; class Mammalia; order Eulipotyphla; family Talpidae; genus Scalopus; species Scalopus aquaticus. The sequence goes on along the minus strand of PVIJ01000375.1, from coordinate 172,194 downwards.
TGCAAGAATGGCTTGCAGGATACTGAAGAATACAGAGAGCATGAAAGTACACAAAGAAACAAGTCTTTACAAAATTGGATGCACAGAAAATAAATGAGGAAGAGGTGGGGCAGAAGAAACCAAGCTCTTAAGTCCCCCAGCCTTAGAGCAGTACCATATAACCAGGAAGCATCAACTCTAATCCCAGAGCTCCTGGCTTTAAATCGCAGCTCTGCCATTTATTAGCTGTTTGATAATATGAAGTTAATATCCTTTTTATGCCTTGGTCTCCTTATCTGTAAAATCAGGATAATAGTTCCTTCAGATGGTTGCTGTGATATTGAAGGAATTACTGGTTTTAAAGTGTTTGGAGGGATTCCTGGCATAAATAAGCACTTTATGAAGTTTCTTAAATATAAAACACTAATGTTTTAGTCCTTTGCCCTGACTAACTCAAAATTATCCTTCACTATGCAGCTTAACCGTTGTCCTTTCTGAGAAACTTCAAATGATTCTCAACATTTACTCAGGCATTCCTTTTGTGGACTATTGATGTAGATAAAGATATCAATATCACTACAATTATCTCACTCTTCGTGATTGATCTTCTCTTTCCATAGATTAGAAGCACTCTGTTGAAAGCAGGGACCATATCTTATTCATACTTGTATAAGCAGAGTAACTAATACTCACTAAATACATGATGAATGGATAAAAAAAAATGAATGAGCAATGGAGAAATTCTAATAGATAAGGATAAAATTACGTTCTTTCAATCTGTTATTTTCTTCTTTCAAGATAAGGAGAGTCGTCTCCAATTGGTTGGATAATTCACAGGTTCTAATGTAAGTCTCCCAAGTCATTTGAAAGAGAAAGAAGTTGGAGATTCATCTCAAATTTAGATGTACAAAAAGCTAAGTTGAGTTTGATTGATTGCCGTCTAAGTATTTACCACACGTATCCAACATATTGAAAATAGGATTCAATTGAAAAATTATTGAGTGACTTTCTGTTCAAAGATAGAAATATGGATAAATGTAACCCTTGCTACTGAGTAGCTTCTGCTCTAGCAGAGACCTCTTTTCAAATAAATAAGGACTTATTTCAAATAAATAAGTAAAGCAAGGTGGAATTTGACAGAGTAAAAAAAAACTAAGAGTTCTAAAGAAAAAGGGGTTAGTTTATTACCATTTCTTTTAAAGAATTTTTTTAAAGCCCTAATTCCTAATTACTTTATCTCTTTGATTTGTTACTAACCTTTTTCACCTATCAAATTTACTGTGCCAACTATGCTAGAAGAACAATTTCTTGATTATATAATTCTCACAGAAATCCAAAGGCTATTTTACAACAATCCTTTTCTAAATTCTGTTTGCGTATCTTTTGAATGAGTTTAGATTAATTTGTATAGCATTTGGGTGGCAATGTTCCCTGTATAATATATCAGTATTGTCAGTGTAGAATTTTAGAGCTTGAAAGAAATTCAGAAGTCATCTAATGTATTCCCTCCCTCCCTCCTTTTCACCCTTCCTCTCTTCCTTCCTTTTCCCCTACTTGTCTCTCTCTCTCTCCCTCTGTCTCTCTCTCTCTTGCTCTCTCTCACACTTTCGCTCTCTCTTGCTCTCTTTCACACACACACACACACACACACACACACACACACACACATTCACAAATTGACATGTGGAATAACTTGATAGCAAAGCTAGTTACTAGCTGACATCCTGTTGCCCAGTACAATTCTTTTTTCCATTATACCATGCTGCTTCTAGAATAATTTTAGACTATAGGAAATGCAGTCCTGGGGAAGATATTTATAACAAGTCTCTGGCTCATTTAGCATGCTGTTGTTTGGGATATCCAGCTGCACACTTTGTTCTTGTCAGTAATAAATTATTTCCTGACAATTTGGTTGACAAATAGGATTCCAGCCCCAATGATTTGCACACATCTTTTAAAAAATGATCAGGTTAACTGTTCTAAATAGCCTTTTTGTCCTTCACTTATCTTCTAGCATGAAGAGAAGGAAGATTCAAGATCTTCAATAAGACTATAAATCATACACACACAGACAGAACTCTGTTTATATAACATTTAGGGTGAAGGTACCCTTTTATGAGCTTTTGTAATCCAATGGAGATTCTCTGAAAGCCACAGAATCTCTCCTTTGCCCTGAAACTAGCTAAGTTTGCTTTTCTAACTTCCCAGTGGGCAAGGATACAAAGTATGTGGACATTTCAAATGTTTGAAAAGCAAAACAGAATCAGGAGATGGGGGTGGGGACGGGAATGTAGGGGTGGCCAATAAGGATTCTTTTACAACTCATATTTCTCTATTGAAAACTGAGATTTCTGGTCACATCAGGGCAGAATAATTGATAGCAGCTGCAGATGGGAAGGTTTGAGCATGCATCTCCCCAGGCAATATTTTCTTTGGTATTCTCTATGGTATGTCATAAAGCAGAGCAGTTCAATACTAAGCCATCATTTCTTTAGCTAGCTAAGAATATTAAAACAATTAATATATTAATTTTTTTCTTCACAAATCTTGCCTTGTTCTATGTCCTTCTTCTCACCCTTGGTGACTGTGACATTGCTTGTCAGCAACATTAATAATGTCGGGAATACCTACCTGCAGAATTCGGTGATGTGTAGAAAGTGAATGAACACAGAGGGAAGACAGGTTAACACCCTCTCAGTTCCAAACTGGCCTCTCTAAGTAAAAAATACTTGTTCGGATTAGTGAGGAGAAGTCAGCCTTAAAGGAATGGCTTCTCACTCAGTTCTCATTGTTAAACACCAAGAAAATGAAGAGCAAGTTGATTTTTGAGCTGTTCGAAGGTTTTAGCACAAGCAGTAAACACAACGGAATTTAAGAGATAAAATCACTCAAAATTGTGAAAAAGTATCTCCCAATGTGAATATTCTTTTTTTTTTTTAAGATTCATTTTATTTATACATACAAGCTGGGGTACAGGCCAGAGGTGTGGGGCGGCGAGAGGGTCCACCAGAGACAGAGCGGGTAGCAGAACAGGCAGATCAGAACTACACTGCTGAGGGGAGCAGCGGGCGAGGCAGGAGAGGTCCGCTGTACCATGTGGGATTCTCCCCGGCTGGGCGTCGAACTTGCGTCACCGCTGCCGACAGCTCCACAGTGCAGTGCTTAACCGCTGCGCCACCGGGGAGGCCCCCAATGTGACTATTCTTAAAAGGGCATCTCTTATTTCTTTTTTTTTTTATTTATTTATTTTTGCATACAAGTTGGGGTGCAGGCCAGAGGTGTGGGGTGGTGAGAGCGTTCAACCAGAGACAGAGTGGGGAGCAGAACAGGCAGATGGACCAAAATACACTGCTGAGGGGAGCAGCAGGTGAGGCAGGGGAGGTCTGCTGTGCCATATGGGAATGTCCTGGCTGAGCTTCGAACTCGAGTTGCAGCCACAGACAGCTCCACAGTGCTGTGCTTAACCCATTGCGCCACCAGAGAGGCCCTGCATCTCTGATTTCTTAATGAAGTTTCTTTCAGAACTTCACATCCCTTTCCTTTAATGAAGATTTCTCATTTTAAATGCTCCTATTATGATAAATAGAATGGAAAGAGTATGAAAAGGCTATTAAAATAATTACTGAAGTCCAAGTCATAAATTATCTGTTGATTCACTCTGTCAGCAGGTAAGTCAATTGCTTCAATGTTAAAACGAATTGGCTAGACTAGAGAATTGGCTATTAATGACTTCAGACATCTGGATCAGATAGCTGTAAGTCATCAGCTTGGCCATTTGGATCCAACCTACATTGAGTATTCCCTTCAGTTCAGAAACACACATTAGATGTTATTGTACTGCTAGTATGTTGTGATATCAGTTTGCCACTATGTCACAAAGCATGGTGGACTAAAACATATGCACTATCACAGCATGGGATAATGGAGACCAGCAGCTGAGGTTGCATTTGAGAGAACATGGCCAAATCAAACAGTTAGTTAGTGAAATGTTTACCATGGATGGGTTCATTAGCTCACTAAATTATTCTATGGTTGCTATGCCCAAGAAAATTCATATTTAATCAGTTTTACATGCTCACTAAAAAGTAACACCCTGCAGATCTTTCTCCTTTCCTTTACATTGCAAATGCTTAAAATCAGGAATAGTTTATACTTCCATATTGACATATATGTATTTATGTATGAGTGGATTGTCTTAAAAGAAGACATAGGTTTTTAAAATAAAGAATCTCCTGGGCCCAGAAAAATGCAAGCTTTAGCTAAACCAGGAAATGAAGTCAGCAGCAAGTCACTCTGGTCTAACTTAACCCTCATATCTTTGGGATTCACTCAACTATTGTTCTTTCTCTGTAAACATTGCTAAATGGTTAAAAAAAAAAAGAAAAAAAGAAAAGAAACCAGGAGTCAACAAAATCCTGCCCTACTCATAGCATTTGCAGCCAGCAAAATATTTTCAGTGTGACAACAGGGTTATTCTTTTCTAGATAAAATATTTCTTGGTCTCTCACTTGAATTCCTGATAGCTTTTTACTCAACAAAATAATCATTGGAACTTTAAAACTATTATCACTGCCAACTATCTTATTTAGTTTTGTTGCTGCCAGAAAATGAGGTGTTCTGCAAAAATAAATTTCTTAAATATCTGAAACTTATACTTTCAAACCTTGAAAACCTTAAAAAACATCTGGTTATTTTTATGGGAACCGTTCATAATTATATTTGAAATGTTTTATTTGTTTTCTTAAGCACATTTTTCAGTTTTATTCCTAGAAGCAAACAACAAGCTATAAGAGAAAGAAATCAAGAAAACAATCACATTTGCAATGACATCAATAAGAATACCTTGGAGTAAACAAAGGAGGTTAAGGACCTTTATTAAAAAAACCTAGAAAACATTGTTAAAAGAAATAGAAGATGACACAAAGAAATGGACTTTCTCTCATCAACACTGTTAAAATGGTCATCTTACACAAAACAATATATAGATTCAATGTAATCACCATCAAGGCTCCAATAGCATTTTTCAAAGAAATAGAATAAACATATGCATTACTGAATTGCACTTGGAACCACAAATGACCCTGAATAGCCAAAGCATCCTGATAAAAAAGAGGAAGACCGTGATATCACACCCCTAGACTTCAAGCTATACTATAAAGCTATAGTAATCAAAAAAGTACAGTACTGGAATAAAAACAGACACACAGACCATTGGAAAAGAATTGAGAGCCCAGAAATAAACCCACATTTATGTAGATAGTTGATCTATGACAACGGAGTGAAGACTACATTGGAGAAAAGAAAATCTCTTCAACAAACGATGTTGGGAAACTGGCAGCTACATGCAAAGAATGAAACTAGATCATATTCAGGGGCTTTACCACCTGGATGTCAGGAAAGCTATTTCTGTTGTTCAGAGGCCTTATTTGCCTAAGTAATTTAAGGGTGCCATGTACAAAAATTAACTCAAAATGGATTAAAGACTTAGTTGTAAAACCTGAAACATTACGTACATAGAAGAACACTTAGGCAAAGAATGCCATGACATTGGCTGCAGTAATGTCTTTGTGGATTTGACTCCAACAGCAAGAAAATCAAAAGGGAATGTATACAAATGGGACTCTCTCAAACTAAAATGCTCCTGTACAAAGAAAGAAATTATCACTAAACTAAAAGACACACTACTAAATGGGAGAAACTACTTTCATACCATATATCTGACAAGGGTCTAATATCTAAGATTTACAAAGAATTCATACAATTCAATAAAAAAGAAAACAATACAATGAAAAAAGGGGCAGTACTCAAAGAGGACATACAGAGAAACAGACACTTGAAAAAAATGTTCATCATCACTTATTCAGAGAAATGCTAATCAAAACCACAATGAGATACCATTTCACACCTGTGAGAACAGCCCATATCAAAAGAAGCAGAAACAGTAAGTGTTTGTGAGGATGTAGAGAAAAAGGACTCCTTATACACTGTTGGTAGGTATGCAGACTGACCCAGCCCCAATGGAAAGCAGTATGGAGGTTTGTCAAATTTTTTCCAGCAATTCCATTCCTAGGTCTATGTGAAAAATGAAAAAACACTGATTTGAAGGGACATATGCACTTCTATGTTCGTAACAAAACTGTTTACAATAGCCAAGTTATGGAAGCAACTTAAGTGCCCAAGGATAGAGGAGTGAGTTAAGATGTTGTTTATATACAAGAATACTACTCAGCTATTACAAAAATAGAGGAACTCTTGACATTTGTAACAAAATGGGTAGAACTGGGGGAAGGATAATGTTAAATGAAATAAGTCAAAAGGAAAAAGACAAATACAGGATGGTTTCACTCATGTGAGGAATATAGAGAACCAAAAAAAAAAAAAAGGATCAGTCAAAACCAGTCCAATAATACACTCTGGAAATATGACCACAGAATTGATGATTGATGTGACCAGAGGAAGAATGTGAAGA